>CAAKHB010001361.1:238194-276978 GCA_901007665.1 Aeoliscus strigatus
TTTTTTTTTTTTTTTGTTTTTGTTTTTGTTTGTTTTTTTTTTTTTTTTTGTGTTTGTGTGTGAGTGTGTGTGTGTGTGTGTGTGTGTGTGTGTGTGTGTGTGTGTGTGTGTGTGTGTGTGTGTGTGTGTGTGTGTGTGTGTGTGTAATTCCCCACCATCTCTGATTCACATTGGAGATTGGTTTGCCATTTAACCATTTAGATGCCATAAAATAGTTTGGTAATAATTAGTGGTCCTTCATTTCTGTAGTTATCTTGTTGATCAGTCATGCTGCCAGACTTGTGAATTTCTGTCTGTCTGTCTGTCTGTCTGATCGATCGATGCCATAAAAAAAAACTCACATATGATATATTAGTGCTACGGTCAGCATTTTATTCTCCATATCCTGGTCACTTCTCAGCTATGGACAGAAGGTATCTGTGTATGTGTGTGTGTGTGTGTGTGTGCACATGTCCATTCTCTGTCAGTGAAATCCATACGCTGTAGTATCAAGAATATGGAATACACATCTTGTTCAGGTTACCATGCATCTTCCCCTTACAACGATTATCCCCACTCCTGCACAGAGTGTCATCACAGACACAGGGCTCCCCTGTAACCATTGCTATTCCAAGGAGGATACATCATCACATCAAAAAGCATGATCTTGACTTTATGCTGATCAAATGCAAATGACATTCATTCAGCCATATCAGCTCACTGAATATGATGCAGTGGTGTGCAATGGAGTTATAAATGTATCCTCCTGTTACCAGGGGTTTATACCACACTCTATTGCTATTTTGAGGGATGTTTCCAGGCTGATTGGATTATTGTTTTGAGGTAGGTGATGTCTTGCCCTGCATGTGTGGTTAGATAACAATTTGTGCAAATGTTGGAGGATACAGAGTTAATGCCCCCACATGGCCAACTGAGGCCCGAGATCTGTGGCAAACAGATGTACTGAGGGTGGCAAAATAGGAGCTTCTTTTAGGATACGACGGCTGTAAGTGTGGGTGAGTTTTTGTCAGCAGAATCATGGTGGCATTATTATTAGGGGAACAGGTTCACTTCAATGCATTTTGCATAAATTAAATGAATATCATGACCTGCGTGGGACATACAATACCACCTTCAAATAGCAGGCTTAACGGTGGGACTGCAAGTAATGTTATCATAAAATTCCATTTGCAGGGCAAGGTTTAAGCTTTATTTAGCACATTTCATACATAAGGCAACTCAGTGTTCTTTGCATTAAAAAGGAAAAGACATACAATTAAAAGCAAATATTGAAGAAAAACAAACAAGGGTTAAAGAACAGTAAAAAGACAGAGAGGAAAAAAGCTAAACTAAAGTATGTAATATTATTCATAAATCCACTAATTGACTCAGCATTGAATCATTTCAACCATATTTCCCACACATATTTTCTACCTACATACCACTTACTTCTACTGTCTCTCAGTTTTATGATCATTTTCTTTCTCTTTTTTTTGGGGGGGGGGGTGTAATTTGGCTGTTTTGAAAATCAATATAACGTTTTAAAAATAAATAGATATAAAATTGAGTGAAACTTCAAAAAAATCATTCCGTACGCTTGTTGGCTCGATGTACCTTCACTATAGGGATAGGTATCAGGTACAATTTCTCAGAATAGCTGCTATAATTCATGTTCTCAGAGCCTCCAGAGTATATGACTTTGTTACAAGCTGATCAATGATATAAATAGGTCAGGCAGAATCGTGTGGGTGTTGTTTTTTGTGCAGAAACACTACAGTGCTGAACGAGAGGGTCGAGAGAAAGAAGGACAGAGGGAAAGTGAGAGATCATCACTTTCTTTGTATATTGTTCTTTTCCCCTTGTGCCCACTCTGCCCTCAGGTCTGTCAAGTATTTTGAAAGGGGTTTGGTGGTCTCCGAACAATACGTATTGATAGGGCAGCAACAACACACAACAGTCTCTGGCAAAATGCAGGATGGTTGACGTCTAAAACCGAACCGTGTTTCATCATGATCCACACAGGTATGACCACAGAGACCACAAGTAAACTCTGTGGCTCTTTCTTTGAAGGAAACACTAAGAGTTGTGCGGAAATTCCCATATAGCACCTTGAAAGGTGAAAGGTCACTGCAGTGTTGCCTCATTCACTCACATTCATCGACTGCTCAAGGATCTTCTGACACAAGAGTCTTTTTTTTTCTGGACGACCTGAGCATCCAACCGGTAACTTTTGGGACAACCACTCTACCTAATGGGCATGCTGCCCACGTGTGTAAGAGTGTATGTGCAAGTGAAAAAAAGGCATTTGTAGGAGAACATTTCTGGGCTTTCTACCTACACTACGCCTGACTGCAATACAGCATATAACACATTGCGATGCTTATGTCCATATCTCTTTTCTTGTAAAGGATTTTTTTTTGTCCTTCCAGTGAGTATGAGTTAGGTTAACTAGTAAAGCTTGGGTGAATGCCTAATTCCAAAAAAAACATTTAATTATCTACTCTGTCCTGCTGGGTGGACCAGCAGGTCCCCTGGCACGGTGCACTGACGGAGAAGAGTAATGCACATACAGTAACGCCCAGTTTGAACCAGTAGCTGAAGCAATTCTGAGAGTTCTTGCTTGTCGTATAGATTATGATGAAAGAGAGATGGCACCTTCGCCAAATGGTTTGGTCGCAGTCTTGGCAGAGCAGAGTGACACCATGTGTCTTGGCATCGAAACTGAAAATGGCAGAAGAACAAGTTTGACCAAGACCGATGTTTTGAATGAGATAAAAGCGCTTGAAAAAGCTATAAGGATATATATATACACGTATATACAGTATATACCCACTATGAACCGACTTGGGGGAGAGGATCAAGGTTATGGAGAGAGTTGAGAACAGGATGTAGAGAGAATTAAGATAAGGGAAGTAGAGTAAGGGGCCTCTGCCTCTGCTGCTACATTGGAGTATCACAGCTCCTTATGCTCGATGGAGTCCTCCCAGGAATCCATCAGTTCTATGTTGTAAGCGAGCTGGCAGGAATTAGACCAGAGGACGAGGTCTGGTCTCAGGGTTGTTGTTGCGATCGCCAGGGGGAGAAAGAGGCAAACCTTTGGCTTGTTCCCCTTACGGACAAACAAAGGTGGGTGTCGGTGCACATCCTGGTTGTTGAAGGGTTGGGCGTTGATGGATACCCTCTTGTAGTCGGATAGACATGGTTGTGTCTCCATGTGTCTCTCCCTTGAGTGAGG
Organism: Aeoliscus strigatus; assembly: GCA_901007665.1. Taxonomy (NCBI): domain Eukaryota; kingdom Metazoa; phylum Chordata; class Actinopteri; order Syngnathiformes; family Centriscidae; genus Aeoliscus; species Aeoliscus strigatus. Next base: position 241,409 of record CAAKHB010001361.1, read on the forward strand.
CTGGTCCAACAGCCTACCAGGATGTGCTTGAGTGTTACAGCGGCTATGCACAGGGGGCAAGATGGATCCTTTCCTTTCCAAGCAGTAGGTGCAGATTTATGGGAGAGGGCAGCACATCATACATAGTTGGGACGATAAAGCTGAACCTGTTAGCTTCCATGACCCATGTTAATTTTCTTTTCTTGACACCCTCCCATCTCATCCAGAGGCCCTATTTGGCATGGGCTATGGCTTTGGAGCATCTGGCTGCTTCCTCCTGTTGGTGTACTTCCTCTACCAACAAGGACCGATATTCGGTTTTTGCCAGAGGGGTGTTACAGCTCAAAGGCCAAAGCCTGCTCGGCCTTGTTGGATGTGTCCCACCAAGTCACAACGAGCCACGTCTGGTCACGTCAAATCTGTTGTAGATCACAAATCACATATGCTCAGATGGAATTTATAGTCTGCAGAGCACAACACACTCTCTGTCCTTGGACCCTCTTTGGTACTGCATCATCAACTATCTGCTGATAGATGGCTGCTGAAGTATGTTCTTCCCAGGTATGTCACTGTTTCAGAAAAAAATCAACGGAGCCATTTCATACATAGATCTCAGACTAGGCACCATAATAAAGAGAGGTGAGATTTGCAAAAAGCCTCTGAGATCTGTGAAGAACCGTGTACGTTGATTACACACATATTTGTTACATAATTCATTTGGTGGGAAAGTAGGAAAGCAGGAAAAGTAATTTGGAGCTAAATTAATTTAGTGAAAAATGATTTGAGAAAATTCAGGCATGGTTAGTGTTTTATTTTTTCCCTCCAACACAGACCTAAGGCCTGACTTATGTCTTTATGCTTCTCCCTGCTGTCTCCTTCCTCTCATACAGAATCTCACATCATTTATTTCCATTTTCTGCCTCCTCTCTGGCCTTCTTCCATCTTGCTTTAATTCTTTTCTTCCATCCTTCCAGAATAAACGCCATAGGAAGGATCATTAGTCACTGTGGCTTGATGACTTCTTCCCCTCCATCAGCTCCTTCTTCCATCCCTCCTGAATGTCTGACCTTGTCTGTTGAAATATTAAACAGAACTAAGCAGGACATAGGCTGGGACACAGGGGAGCAGCTGTCGTGGTAGAAATGACCTGTCAGCTCCTTTCCTGGTCCGCGTTTGTGTGTGTGTGTGTGTGTGTGTGTGTGTGTGTGTGTGTGTGTGCAAACACAAGAGAAGAAAGAGATGGAACAAATTTGACAGTTTCAACCATCGTGTAAGATATTTTTGCTGATTCTTTCTATTGTGTGTGTATACATTTCATGAGGAAGAGAAAAACAACACAGCATGAGAGAGCAAATAAGCACATCACACTCCTTGCGCTCACAGACAGAAATTCAGTCCAGTTGCCTACAACAATCGGCAGCACATACACAACAGCCACACCGAACCCACACCGAGCAGAACTGAGTCTCAAGATTCTGAGACAAGATTCTCTTGTTTCATTCGTTACCTCATGGTGTCTCATGTTATATATTTGAATATAAGAATATTTCTCATTTACTACTAGTTTACTCACGGTTGATGTCAGAATCATGGATGTTTTGAAGTTTATTGTTCAACAATGTCGCATCGTCTGATGACGTACTCTGATCCCGTACCAGACTTCACAGTCACCAGCGTGAAATGTGTAATCCCGATATGTATTTCTTGATATTCTTATTTCTAGTATGTTCATTCTAGTGTGCTTGAATCATTAGATAAGTAGTGATGTTTAGTTTATTATACTAGGATACATTCTGTGCCAGTACTTTAAAGCGGTCATACCACAGGTGTGTGTCTCCTGGAGGCTGGTTCAGGCACCGAGCTGCCAGTCGCAAATTACAACTAGTATCTCCTCCTCTAACTTGTTATTTGAGGTCTCACTGGACATTAACTTCACCAATTCATGCATCATGGTGAGTTATCTGAAACCGCCTCTTCCCATGTTCAAGGGGAACGCACCCTTTCCATTCTATGAGCACCTTTCCTTCCATTTTTCCCTGAGCATTCAAACCTTTGTCCTTTGAGCAGTCATTTTCTTCCACTCTATGAGCATTTTCTTCGAGCATTTTTTCTTTCTTTTCATCCTCGGAGGATTCATGTTTCTTTTACCAGAGTTCTGTACCCTTGCTCCTACAGAATTCTTCAGGTTTGTGCCGCATGTTCATTTAACTTTGGCCTTTGTTTTCTTTCCTTGTAACCAAGTTGTGCCTCGTAAGTATGTGCCAACTGAGTTTTTACACTACAACCATCCCGCTGCTTTTGTTGTAACAAATCCTACTTTTCTTCTTTTCATTGTTCCGAGTTTTAGATTCTTGTTTCAGAGGATCACAAACGCCTTGCTAACATATCAATCCTCTCCACAAAACAAGAATCATTTTTGTCAGATCGTGACCAGAACTTTTGACCCAAACTCTGAGCCACCTGCAGTCCAAACTTCATCTGAAGCCTCCAGCGCCTCCAGGCCCACTTTGGAGACGTCGCATGCAGAATCCAGCAACATTCGGCCCTTCTCAGCTGCTCAGAAGAGTTGATGTCAAAAGTCCAGTAACGCATCAGGGCTAGTCAACAAACACACCCATACTCGCACACACACTACTCATCAGCAGTGATTCCCACACATGATAGGTTGGTCATTAGTTCAGTTATTAAGGGGTTAATCATTGATCAATAACTTTCTCCTATCACCATCACCCAGAATTTCTTTTGCCTTCTTTTACGTTCTGTATCTGTTCTTTGTTTGTCTTGTGTTTTAACATTTTATTATATGTGTGTTATGAGTAGTTAGTCAATAAATATATCTTTTAACTTGCTGTTAGCTGTTTCCTTTGTGCGCAGAGACACGATCCATTGAATTTAAAAGATCCCCTACGCTGCCCATAAACAATGACTGTGCGACAATACAAATAAGTACTGAATGGATGGAATCTGTGGCTGACCCAAACCAAACAGTGATGGTGATTTCATCATATTATTTGTGTTGTGGCCAGTCGTTGTTTTATTTAAGACTAATAGGAAATAGTCTGTATGGAAGGCGGCTGGTGGGATCTACACACACCGGAGGGAGGGAGGTGAAGTTTTAATCCAACCCAAGCTAAAGTTGACACCCATTATACACAGATTGCAAAGACGATCTGTCTTTGTTACACAAGTACAACAGGTACAAAGTGCCTCCCCGATGTGTGCTTTCACAAGAAATCTGGTATTGTGGAGCCATGGAGCAGCATGTGTGGCAGATGTGCAGATGGCTAACCAGTGTATGTGTTGTTCATCCTGTGCCCAGAGGGGAGATCCCACACCTGTATCCACAATTTGCTATCAACATGGTTCCACTTTTATATTAGCGGCGAACAATATCTATAAAAAAAATAAAAATAGCACCTTCTTCTGATGTTTTTAAAATCGCCTAGCAATTGTCGCACGCTGACATCACAGGGTACTGCACCACGCCGCCTTGTGATTTTATACAGTAGAAGCAGAATTGTTACGTCTTTGTTGTTCCACAGTCTCAGAGGCATAAACACTGGGACCCGATGATGCCTCCACATTTTATAGACACATTAAGACACAATTGCACAATATTCCCAGAATCAAGACGCTGAGTGAATGTAGAGCTATTAAGAATGCATTATAACTTCCCATTCTGTATCATTTGTGTTAAAAAAAAGTAGTGTGCTGCCTTTGAATTGACCATGCATGACTAGAGACAGACTTGTTTCCATTCAGAACATATTCCAATTAATACTATGTTATTAGTTTACATTGCTTCACATTCTAGATATCTTCAGAGCATTTCCATGCATGAAAGAAAGCAAGAAAGAAGGTGTGTGTGTGTGTGTTAGAGAGAGAAAGAGAAAGATACGCGGTCGTACAGTATTTATGAATGTGTAAAGCTTTGCATGTGTATGGAATAGCACCAGTGCATGAATGTCGATAAATGTGCACACATGCATGTCTCCAGCTGGAGCTTAATAGATGCTGCAGTGGTTGAGTTAAATATAGAAATATTCACACACACAGACACACACACACACACACAGATAGAGAGAGAGAGAGAGAGAGTTTCCCGGGGGGATATCCCTGCCCCCACCGTTTCGCTCTGTCTCTGATTTGTGGACAGCTTTTCCCAACGAAATGTACATGTTTTAATTATCAGGCAATTAATAAATAATTACAAAGTCATCAGGGTGTTTCTAAAAATAGCCTGACAGCTGAATAATGGATTTCTTTGACCCTTCTCAGCATTGTTTCTCAACATATGCATGTTTAACAGAGGAAGAAAGGCACAGAAAAAAAGAAAAACACCTTGAAGCTTGATGAGAATACAAAAGGAAATATGAATATATGATGAGGAAATATGATGAATGTGCAATCTTACAATCTTGCACAAAAACAATAATGTTTTCAAACTGTACATTGTGTACTTTCTTCCTGTATGTTTTTGATGTGAAGCCTTCCTGGGTATCAAACATATTTTCACATTTTAGTTAGCACTGGTACTTTGTTTGACCAGATGTCCTTCCTGTAAGCGTTTTAAAAAGTTAAAAAGAGCCACTTTCTGTCTTTCTGTGGATTGTCCACAGAACATCCGGAAACCAGTCGAGGAGTGCTGAGGTTTTCACAGAGCCTCCACTTTATTGCGTCACACCTAAATCCTCCAAAAAATAAACATCCCAGACTCACCCTGTTATTTAATTTTTGTTTTTGCATGATGGTTATTGGGTGCTACTTATATGCCCTACTAAACCGTGTACAAATTGGAAATGAAACATTTGAACCATTCACTGTTTGTCACACGTATGCATGATAAATAATCATTTTTAAAACCTATAATCACTGAACATTTTGAGAATCAAAGAGGATTCTTTTTTTTTTTTTTTGTGCCCTGTGCTCGTATCGATCCCTATGCATTAAATACATTCAGACAAACAAAAGGATCATTTACAACAATCATTTACATGTTCACAATGTAAATTTGACACTGATTAGACAAGAGAATAAATCCAATAAGGAAAGGTTTCAAGATTTAGTGAGAATTAGGGAGAGAAGGAGTGTCATCGAGTCATAAACCTGAAAAATGACATGAAAAATGACCTGGACCTGTGCGGTGATACTTTATGTGATTAAGTGCAGGTGTCTGTCTCCCTGCCATTGCTCTTTCCAGATTATTGTCCTTCTCCATAGAAAGTGGAGGACAAAGAGAGAATAAAAGATGAAGGGATGAAAAGATGAAAGAAAAGAAAATCAAGGGAAAAGGGGAGACTTCCTACGTTCAGGTTCATCCATCGGTCAGTACAAATACATGGAAAGCAGGATGTTACCAAGTGAGATATGCTCACCTTAAATTCCCTAAATATAAAAAAAGCAAACAACAATGCATATTGTGCAACTATAAAGTTGGTAAAGGACCAAATTAATCAAAAGAAGAGGTTGCAGCCAAGAGGGAGGGTGGGCAGCAACAGCCAATAAACTGCCCAATCAGCAATATACAGTACACCCACTTAGAAATACAAGACAAGCTTAATCCCAACAAGCAAGTAGTACGTCAGTTAGATCGATGGAGGACAGCAGGCACAGTGGAAAAGAGAAGAGCAAACTCACACAGCTTTATTACACGGCACATTTCACATGGTGGCCCTTTAATGCAGTCATGTTCACATGTTTCCACTCTGCTGCTCCCATAGAACACCAGGAGCTCACGTTGGCAGGGGTCATAACAATCAGAATAAGAATGTATAGGAACAATGCTTTTTTGACACAATGTGGAAAATCTGATTTACAAGATTTACGCCGACGTGTGTCTAGTAGCCATGTCCCCTAAAAATTAGGGTGGTTAGAGTGGACAATGACAGATACGATAGAGATAATTCTTATATAAGTCAAATCTATTATAAAATCTTTTTGGATCTCCATATTCTACAGTTTTAATATACTCCTTATATACCTTATCACTTCTACTTCCGGTACGTTTCCTGGACTTTATTGTATGATATATTCAGCATACATACAATACTTAATGTCGCCCTAAAACAATTTAAAGGGAGAAGAAGAAGAATTCACACCTAAAATTTTGTCTGTGAGTTTGTACATTCATTGCAAAACCTAATGCTGCGGACACATAACAGAATAGCTGATGGTTTTATGGCAGATCAAACATTCAGTCGAGCCATTCTGAAGTTGCCCTATGGAACCTGAAGCTGTCCAGAATTACACACGCACTTATATATAGCACATGATGGTATTTTTAGAGCTCTTATATAATCATCTCTTCCTATTTGACTAGAATGAAAAAATGTGGACAGTGGTTAAGAAAGTCTGAAGATATTGTTATGTAATACGTCTAGAAATATCTTGAATGTGCTATAAATAAATTGGAGCACAGTATATTTAACAAGCTGGATCATAGCTGCGCTCTGGTTGTGTATTTCAGTTTTTTTTTTTTCATTTGTTTGATCTGCTTTGAAGCTTTGTTTCTCACAGATGAAAAAAATGACATAACTGTGGAGCAACAGAAGCCAGTTCTCCTTCTCTCCTTCGACACGTACTTCTCCTTTATTCGTGAGCTCTCTGCATCTCGTTTCCCTGCCTCCCACCCTCCCTCTTTGTTCGATCCCTTTGCTTTGATCTTCCTCCCCTCCAACTTCAGAATGCAGTGTCTTGAGAGTGGAGGGGTGGAAGGAAGAGGAAAAACCCCAACAACTTCAAAGAGCCCCTCTTGGGTTGTGGGAAGGTGGGTTTTATTTTTAGCTTGCTGATGCCCATTTAAACACTTGGAAATGGGGAGGGGGTTGGCGAGAGGGAAGGGTACAGTGAGACTGTGTCATACTTTGTGTCGTACTGCTTTGAATTAATAGAATCCAAGAAAAGATTTTAACTCCAACATACATGTGTTGTCCAATTCTGGCAGATTGTCTCTGTACCGAACCAATACATTAAAAGATCTATGTTGATTATTATGTTTTCTGCGGTCATATAGTTAGAAACAAAAAATCCAAAGTCCTTTTCCAACTCGCTGTCGGGGAGTTGGGGACAGGAAGTTGGAAACACAGCGCCCCATTTACCTTGAATATCTGTTACAGGTTTATTTATATTTTTAAAAGGGACAGTACATATTGATGAACAAGGCATATATGTCATATTATACCAAATTCTAGTTTCTGTCTTTTGTCCACATTGAACTGCTTTTTCGTCCATGTTTCGGTGAAAGTCGTATGCAAACAACTGTTTTCAGACGGAAATTACATCGCCATGAGTTACAAACTCAGAGGGGTACAATTGGAATGCATCATTATTTCTGGCTTTTTTCATATGTTCATGATTCATTGATGTAAATGTCTTTTACAGAGGTTATATAAGAAACTAATGACACAATGATTTTCCAGGATTTCTGACAGCTTTTCTGTCCTGTACTTACTCACTGCATTATTGTCATAATATTATTCATATTATTACTCATTATACCGCTGCAGTTACTTTTTCAGAGAGTTGGTTTAATTTAGCTTGAAACCTGACTCATGGCTGTTGTTGTTGCTGAAACAGATACACACAAAAATACTATTTATTTATTTATTTGTCTGTCTGTCTGTTTGTTTGGTTTGTTTGTTTGTTTGTTTGAGACTCAGGTGTTGGCACAAACCCTGCACAGCTGGGTACAGAGGAGCCGGAGTACATAGGAGAACAGTTATGATCGCCATCCCATTTCATGGAGAGCACTTCATCTCAGAGAGAGAAAGAGCGAGAGAGCAAGAGCAAGAGAGAGGCATGAATCAAATCAAAAGAAAAAGAGAGGAAATAAACTCAAATATTCATGTACATCACCATGTAAGCTCTCAGATATTCATGAACAGGCATCTAATATTTGTACTGCAGCGGCAGACATAAACTACTGACATTTGTTTAGTGATAAGTCTCTCATCCACATGCAATAACCATACCTGACACTGTGTGGTATAGTGATATGTACTTGTACATATCTGTCCACAGTCCATATAGTCTGACTTAAAGGCAGTATGCACCAAGCATGTTGGACTTTCATTTCAGTCATTTTTCAGTGTGAATACCTAAGTATCTGTAATCCTCCAAAACGTCTCTACTTTCTGCTGGGAAAAACCCCCCACAACATTTATGTCTATAATCTAAATAAAGCCATGAAATAGGGACAGCTGTTCGTCAGTTGAGCTCCAGCGTTATTGGACTAAATTATATGACTTGCTGACTCAGCTAAGTCAAGCTTGTCATGTATGTCACAAGTGATGTAAACTTGTGGAAACAACATTCCTGGTGTGAAATGAAGGTTCAGTGTGACGTGTATGTTGACCATCTCCCAGTGGAGCCCACTTCTTTACATACAGCTCTTTGGGTAAGCTGACTGCTACAGTACTGGATACGGTACAATCATTTGATAAATGAGCATAGTAAAAAAAGAACACATGACCATTTTTGTTGTAGTGTTGAAACTGCATGTGTGGATGTCCTTTGGGTTTTCTGTTGCTTGATGTGTGTGTAAGTGTAAGTCGGCCCTGTCTATGGGTGCGAGAGTATGGATGTGTCTCTGTACATAGATGGTGACGAATGAATAAATAATGTAACGTAATAGTGAACTTGAATAATTAAAGAAATGATGTAATGTCATTCAATAATGTGTGTAACCTAAAAACCACTGATTGGAATTGAGTTGAAATGTTTACACAGGGTATTGTAGTTGGTCCTGTAGATGGCTGGAGGAGTAGAGGAAGAGGTGAGGGAGGGCTGATGATGGCCTTTGGTTCCTACACGTAGTAGAGAGAGAAGGTACTGAAACAGTGATTCAACACTTTCAACATGATCTCTGCAGACCAGGTCGGTATCTGAGTCCGGCCTGATGAAATGCAGCTGCGGCTGACTTTTTTCCACGTTTGCATCAGGCCTTGTCTGATATGTGAAAGCTCAGAAACGTTGACGGTGAAAGGCTTCAGTCTAGAACGAGAACAGGATCAACAAGAAAAAGTTTCAAGCCAACGGTCTGGGGGAACTCCCATGCTGACTGAGGTTATGGCAGATACCGCACTGTATCCTCCGTCCCATCCTCATCATTTGTCTCCCAGGAAGTCCAGAATCAAGTTACACGTGAATTCCACTCCATGTTCAGTCAGGTTCATCGGCTTTGACTTTGCAAAGAGCAAAAGCAGGAAAAGGAAAAACATGCTTATGACTTGTAAGTGTCGGTTTTCAAGCATGAAGCCCCTGATGTGCTCCTGTGGTTGGAGAACTGTCTGGGGTCCACCGTGTCTGGAACTACAGACTGGTAGCCTGAAGTCATTCATAGTTGATGTGTGTGTGTGTGTGTGTGTGTGTGTTTTGTTGGTACCACTATGAGTAATAGGATTGAAAGACTGTTTCCTGTAAGATGAGGAATTAAAAAAAAGTCCCTTCCCAGCTGCTCATGCCTTCAGGACTCTCGATGACACTCCAGTAGGTCAGACTACCTTATGTGGATCAACCTGCTGTAATGTGTGTGTGTGTAAATTGCAGAGCATTCTTACTTGACGATTTTTATTTTTTAACAAAGGTCTGTTCTGTTTGTGAAATCCCACATAGGATATGCTGAAAAAAGGCTGTTGTCTGGTGTATTTTTGCACTCATCCTCCACAATATTACGCATCCTGCAAGCTGTTGCCACTAATTACACAAAAATCACTATCAAAGGACATGCTGGACTACTACACTCGAGTAGGAGAACTGACCTGAATCAGTGCTGTGTTCATCTCTAGAGTCCTTATTTTTCCCCACTGTCTTTTTTCCGTATTGCATATATCGCTAATTTCCTTATCTTCTGTGTCGTCACTCAGGAGTATGCCTGGTGCTGGGGTGCATGATCTTCCCCGATGGATGGGACGCAGAGGTCATCCGGGACATGTGCGGGGAGCAGACAGGGAAATACTCCCTGGGGGACTGCTCTGTACGCTGGGCCTACATGCTGGCCATCATGGGCATCCTCGATGCCCTCATCCTTTCCTTCTTGGCCTTTGTTCTGGGCAACCGGCAGACAGACTTCTATCTTGATGACTTGCAGACAGACAACAAAGGTAAGTGAAGCATTACTGAATCATGGTGTTTATCATGTATCATCATGTCTGTGAAGGCTCTCAGTCGAGTGGACTTTGGTTGAAGATGTTTCATCAGTCGTCAGATCATGTATTAAGTTCAATTTTCATATAGGATCATCCAGGACGTTGATTTGTCTCTTTGTTTTTTGTGCCGGTGTGTGTTTACAATTTTCTATTTGTGAATGTGGTACTAGTATAGTGGAAAATGTTATTTTATTAAATTAACCAACATCGATCATGGTGGAGACGCCGAGATTCCACACTGCAGGTTAGCAACACGTTAGCTGGTTCCAGGTGCTCCTGGTAGCTGCTATCAATTAGCACATAGCGCCAGCGTCACTAAATTCTTTGAACACCACAAAGACGGTATGAGGGGTGAAATTACAGCCCTCCGAAAGGCCTCTCCGAACCAAACTCTGGAGGTGAATTGCCCTCCCAGTATAAGAACACATCCCGAGCAGATGTTGGAGGTGTGCTTTGATAGTATCTCCCCATTGTGCTTGTTCTACTTTCAGTCTTCTATTTTTTTGGTCTTGTTTTTGGTTTTGAACTTCTGAAAATACTGTACAGTGGTTTGAATGGAATTGTACAATAATTAGTGCAATCCTACTGATTGGAAGGAGCGAAGACAGAGGCATTGTGTTTCATTGAGGTCTGTTTCAGTGATTGTGTTTGTCTTTATACCCACTGTATATGGCATGTTGTCGTATTTCTATACCTTTGATTACTCCAGTCTCTTCAATCAGTCATTTTCAGGAATGAATGCACTCTAACCTGACCTCAGTAAGTATTGGCATATGGCCTCAGCTCTGTAATCAGGGACATGACACAATTCCCCAGTGTTGCTGGCAGTTTCATGATGTTGCATCAGGACAGTTGAATTGCTTTGATTCTGCTGTATGAACGGAGGAAAGCGAAGGAACAGAACGACGGAGGCAGGTGGTGAGGTAGAGGGGCCAGCGCAGAAAATACACATCATCGTCGTTTGAGCTGTATGAACACAAAAGGAGAAACTGAGAAGAACAAAGTTCATTGTGGATTGACAGCGTGAGACATGCAGAGACAGACAGAGTAAAGACGGGAATGAGACAAAACACTGAGAGGGAGAAGTGGGAGAATAGTGACATAAGATGTCTCAGTTCTCCATTGGCCTATCTCAGTGATGGTTTCCATGGTAACGGGAGATATTCCAGTGCATGGGCGTGTCTTTCCGTTCTTATCTGATTAACCTCGCTCACAGTCGCCATGATACTAAACATCTAATGCTTCAGTACCAGAGTTTCTTTTGAGCACCCATTGAAAAATGTCTCTTTTCTCTACAGTCCACAAAAGCATTGCTGGTAACGAAAGTGACAAAGCTGGACCAAGATCTACTAACGTGAAATGATATGGAAATTAGAACATGCAGCCAATGAATGTCCACTTTTACCAGTGAAAGAAATGTTTATTTCATAGTTAGTTTACGCTCATCTTGCCTCAGTTCTGCACATGACAACACTGTTTTTTGTCCTTGCAGATTTTGCTGTGTCAAGGGTAAGTCATAAACTCTCCATCTTTTATGCATTTAGCATGTAAAACAGTTGCTTTATGTACATGTGCAAGTTTTCCACAGGTAGTCATCGCCAGTCCAGCTCAAAGAACACAGACCACTACTACTATTAGCTTAGCTCTGAGGTCAACAAAATGAGTTGCGATATCAGTTTCTCAGTTTCATGTGTCTTATAACGTTAAAGTCATGTATTGGAACATAATCAAACTAATTTACCATTAACTAAAAGACTAAAAAAACATACAACTGTGAAGTTTAACAGTACTCCCCACCACAAATACATTGATCTCGAATAGAAAAATAATTTCAATTTCTCGTCCTTTAACTGTAGCGAGATGTACAACAACCATTTATTTGTTTTCTTTCAGATTGAAGTTCGGGACAGAAGAGAGCCGAGGTATGGAGTGCAGCGTCTTCACTGAGAGCAACAATCGCACTGGTTCTTTCTCTTCTCTTCTCTTCTCTTCTCTTCTCTTCTCTTCTCTTCTCTTCTCTTCTCTTCTCTTCTCTTCTCTTCTCTTCTCTTCTTCTTTTCTTCAAAGATCAGGATATTACCCAATGTCAATGCAGACACCAAGTGTACAGCATTCTGTAAGATAAAAACAACAAAACACAATGGGATAAACTATATTTAAAAGAAAAGGCTGTACAGTCAATTTACTGACTTTCTCAAAAAAAGTAACTTTATGTTGGAAAAAAATGCCGTTGCCTGTTTGAAAACACGATTTGTGTGAGAAACTCCAACCTGAAGCTGAAGGACTTTGACGTCCATCTATAATTTGTTATCACTGTTTATTTCAAATCTTAATACTTACGACATTTGCGTTTGTATGGTGGATACTTTCACAACTACAAAAACAAGAGGTCCTGTGCTTTAGAGATTATTTTGATACCGTACAGTGACTATACTTGCAATACAGCAGTAAGTACAGAGTAAAACATTCAAAACACTTCAATAGAGACTTGTATGGCTCTACGTCTACGGAGTGTCAAAGGTGAGGAATCTAAAGGTGTGCGCCATTGCAGCTTTACAGAACCAACACAACATCTCTGGGAGATTCTCTACTGTACATACTAAACAATGTAAATAACATTACCGACAAAAACAGCCGACAACAAAACCTCATCTCTTTAATGCATTCGAGTATAGTTCTTCTACCCTTGCTTCGGTGTTTGTCCTGCTGGAAGAGCATTGGCTTATGAAACTGGGATGGGAGGAAATGGATATTTTAGAGGGATATTCCACAGAAAAGAAGAACATTATGATTGTGTATGTGGACAAAGACAGACCTGATTCGCCATGGCCTCAAACAAACTGTTAATGTGGTATTTGACCTCACAAGTAGAGGAGACATTGAAATATCCAAATCGCAGATATCAAATCAGAAGTGGAATTTTTTTTTTCAATCACTTTTATAATATTACTACCCCGTTCACTAGTGTACAGTTTACTCCAGTTTATGGTTCCAGCATACTACAGTGATCAGTTTACAGACGTCTCAAGGCTTTATCACCTGGCCTATGGAGGGAAGCCACAAGTGCTGAATTGTCTTAAGGTGATGTCATGTCATGCCTATTTGAATAAGCATCACAGTTTATAGAAATATGAACTGCAACCAGGTCGCAGAGAATACCCCAAAAAGAAGATTACTGATCTGTGTTTCCTCTGGAACACGAGCATTAGTCCATGCTGCCACTCCTTGCAGCCAAGTTAACAAATATTTCTGGCCTCAGGCAAGACCATTTTCATTATTTCACCTTGCCTTACCTTGCTGCTGCAGAAACTGGCTTGTTTCAGTGTGATGAATGTCACCTACAACACTTCCATGTACATGCTAATGAACGCATTTACTTACCATAATGACAGTTCATCTATCACAAAATAGTAGGTAAAACTCGTCCTCACTGAATTGACAAACTATGCTGCTATGCCTAGAAAATTGTCTAAAAGTGAGCACATACACCTCCATCCACTATAACCGATTACAATTAAAATATATCTATATTTTTGTTATCAACCCATATACATCTCATCGAAACCTTTATCACTGTTGAATACTTTTTGTGCCTGAGACAAAATTCTACATGAAAACAGGTGAATGCGACACATCAACTTGTACATGCCATGTAAGAACAGGACATTTCGTACAAGTGGTTCTTGCATGAGGTCATTTTAGTCTTAAAATACCGCAGTCGGAAAATAAAAAATTGTAATCTGCCTGGAACATATGGCCCATCGTGTGTTACATGAGTGACTGTAACAGTAACTGGAATTAGTTACCATCAGTGTCCTCAGTAGCAGCTACTGTTCTGCTCAAGAGTTAATTATTTTTGTAGCTGTTTTATGTTATTTGCCACTATCATCACAGTGTACCTCCTTGTAGCACATAAGAAAATAGCACCCATTTCTTTGGTCTTATCTGGAATTTACATGTTTTATTTCTAAGTGTGATTGGAATAGTGGTTAGCTTTCACAACTGAGGTGGAGGTACTATAGATACTATGGGTTGGGTGTCATGTATTGGTACCTGCTATTTGAGCAAATGCATTCCAAACATATGGGCATTTTTGTATTTCAGTTGATGCCACTGCCGTTTTGGGCTACGTGACTTAGCTTTGAATCCATGAGCACACTACGCCTTCTACTGTTGAGGTTAGAGACACTTGACATGTCTCCCTGTCACCGATCATCACGTCATTATCTGGCAAAGCTCATCAGTTCGATTTTAAACGAGTGCCAAGCTTGGGTTGAGTAGGCTGCTGTAATCCAGAGCATGACGAGGGCCCTCATCCCTTCAGGCTGACATACTGTGACGGAACCTCCCAATACACCAAATCTGAGACGACTCATCACTGCTAAGAAAAGCACATGCTTAATTGTTCCGTATGAGAAAATGACATGTTTTGGCCATTCAGGGATTCAAGTCACAATCATAATGTAAAAACCATGAGAAGTAACCGAGTCCGTTTCACTGAGCAATTCAACCATAGTTGTTGAGGGACTGATATTGCTTCTTCTATTTAGGTGTAATCTGTATAACATTTGATTTGGTAAATACTATTAACATGCTAAGTGTGTCGAAACATCAATCAAACATTTTCTAATTCAGCGATGGCGGGGTAGTTTGTCTCGTGTGGGTTATCGGTGCATCCTTTATTATATACACTATGAAAATGAGCAGATAGCTAGATGTGTTGAATGGTAGCTAGCTAACTCTCAGGAAGCTGTGTACACAGTACTGTATTAAAGGCCCATAATGGAATTCATCTTGTCTGTGTGAAACCAGCACGAAATGTGAGCATGTGTTCTTTCTTTTTCTTGTTTTTGTTTCAAGTCGACGCGCTTGAGTAGAAGAATCCCTTGTTAGCAAAGTCTAATTCTGACACATTTTGACATTTGAATTCAAAATCACGTTTCTAACTTTGCAAGCTGGGCCTTTAAGACAATATGAAAACAGCCTTTATGATAAATCTACTGATGCTGTCCATTCAGTGTTGGGCCCAAACTGAAGAAAAGTTTTCTTTATTTTAACCTTGAAAAACTGTGCAAGCATACGGTATGTGAGAACATGGTTAAATTATCTGAACTGGTATGTACAGTATGTACCTCCTTCATTTGGTATTGTGACAAGTATGTTTTTACTTTTGAAAGAACTTTGAAAAATAATGCTCATGCTGAGACATCGGCATGGTGATATTTTTTTTTTCTTTCTTTCTTTTTTTTAATATGTATATCTAAAGGTTGCATAAAGCAGGCAGTAATGTCTCCTCTTACAGCGAGCTTCTCTTGTTAGGGACAACTTTTAAGGGCCCAAGACACATATTTTACAAGCAATCTAAAAAGGTGTCAAAGAACACAAACAAGAGAATCCCAGAGCCATGACTGGTCATGACTGGTCATGGCTCTGGGATATTAGGTTTGTCATGATTATTGTTCTGGTCTGCTCTCTGGGTACTCTCTTCCTGTGGACTTGATGACCAACTGAACACCTTAACAAGGAGCTGACAATATCTTAACTCTGATGAGCACATATTTCTACCACTCCAGGTGCCTCTGAGACATCTTGATTTAATTCAGATGTGGTGCAGGACCAGCAAAGCAAGTGACGTTAGTTTTTGTAGTGAAGTCACTCTGGAGCAAGATGAGGCCAGTTTCGTTTCACTCCAATTCCAGAAATAAATAATGATTTCCCCCTAATTAACACATTTTCAAGACGCTCGAGGTCTTAATACATACAATTTGGAACAAAGTGAATGATATTTTCATTTTAAAGTCAAAGCAACATTCATATCACTCCTGAATCGTGGAACCATAATACACTGAGATTGAAAAGCTGATAGAAAAAATACACAATTAATGGAAAATCAGTTTTAACCCTTTGTGGTAAAATCTGTTGACAATGTAAATATTATTTAATTACCAATGAGGTCATCATATTTTTTATCATGCATTATCATGTATAAATACATCATGTTAGGGTTGGGATGGGGTTTTGGGCAAAGACAAATACTGTCCAGTGACTTATGTTCTGAAAAAAGTTGACATTGTGTTGACTCCTGAATTGCAGATGTTGCCAAAATACCATCAGTTACCATGTGTTAACATGAAAAAAAAAAAAAAAAGTACTAATCAGTTTTTGCTTTGTATAACAAAAGAATTATATACTAATATTTGTCAAGTACTTCTGATGAGATATTTGTTTATGTGTTGCTACGGAATCTTTACTTTCTGTTACAGTTACTTTCGATGTATTTTGGTATGATGTATGATGATTGTTGTTCTGTCACTTGCCATTGAGACTCAGATTCAATTTTTAACTCACTAATGGATGACTGCTTGTTAAAATCTTAACACCCCAAAATGTATAAAAGTGTATTTATAAAGTTGCTTGACAGTTGACAAGATGGAGTCTGAACGCGGCTTGTTGCTTTTCATGGAATATGACGACATACTGAGTTTGATTTGAAAATTAAAATGTATAATTCCTATTTGTGAATAGTATACCAACTCACCATGATGACAATTTCTGTTATTAAAACACATTTTGAGAAGGTTGAATAAAGATATTTTACATTCAAAACTGAGTCAGTTCATCATAGGGTGTACGTTCACACAACTGTATAACACAAACGTCAAAAGTATATCATTGTGGCACTGAAAGCGACCGATGGCCTTAATCATGATTAGGTACAGGGTTGTTGACACAACTCTGCTGTGGTGTTGATGGTGAGTCACACCAACCAAAAATATCACACAGAATCACTCACACACACAGATGCGTACGAGGAGGGTCATATTTTCTGAGACCGACTATGATTTGAGGATCAGCTGCTTGTACTGTATGTAAGTGGGTGTGAGTGCTGTACGATCACATTGGTGACCTGTCACGGGTTAAATTCCATCTCACCTCTTCCTGCAAAGCTTTTGTTTCTACTCTTCTTTTAAAACAACATCCGCACACAGCTCTAACTTTTGAAAAGGATTTGTTTCTATTGCCATTTAGGATGAAACTGAATGTTCAGTTGCTTCTGTAATGACTGGCCACACTCCATGCAGCAGACAAAGAGTGCTACAGGCAGCAGGTTGTCTCAAACGTGGCTTATGTTGAAGAAAATAAATTGTTTCAGATGACCTCAGACCACAACTCATCTGTGACTGACAGGTAAGTTAATTTTTCACAATGCTAACCAGATTTTTAAAAAATATTAGTGGGATTTATGAAAGGACTTTTGATTTGAAATTCCTTGTTCTCCTTTAGTATCCTTTCGTTTTATTGTCCATTCTATTGGATCATCCATGAGGAAAGACTAAGGTTGGTTAATGGTTGGTTAAATGGAGAAGGCATGGAACTTCTTATAATTCGTACACATGTAGTTTTTTTATTTATTGGGGACACAAAGACATACAGCATCTGCATAATATTTGAGCATCTTATCCCAGACTAGGGTTGGCTTTTTTCCAGCCCACAACAAATAAACATTGAGTGTGACTTCTGGTGCCTCAAGGCTTTAAACCAACCCCAAATGGCTGACTCTGAATTATGTTCAATACACCCTGACCTTGCATTCATCCCTGTGGAGCTCTTCACAGCAGATCACTGTGTACCCATTCATCTTCCCCATGAGGAAAGCTGTGGGAAATGGAGAACACACTATAGTTGCAAGATATAGACAGACTTTTCAGCCACTTGTACAGACATAGAATGGCTCAAAATAAAAAGAATATAAGAGAACACTCAAAACATACATCTGATCACAATGAACCATAACATCCTTCAGTGGACATTGGGCCAGAATTAGCAGTTGCGCAATTTGTGCCATGTTCTCTTCACAGATGAAAGCAGGTTCACACTAGTACCTGTTACAAAAAGTGGTTGAAATGTATAGAGCACATTTTTTTACTATTTAGTAAATGACATTCAATTAATTGAGAAAGTGTGTCCAAAATTAATTTTCAGCAAAGTAGAGCATTTGATCAGTCTATACTACCTCAACAACAAACTAAAGGTTACTTCAATTTTTTACGTGCATGGAGCTGCTGTTTGTTGATGCTGCATGAAACGAAAGCAAACAGGGAAAACAAACAGGGTCACCAATGTAAAAACCCGACTTGCAAATTCTGCTGAAAAATTTAAAAATCCATATGACAATCACGTCTGTATCTTCCTTTAAAAAGTGCTTTCAGCACGCCACATCTTTTGACGTTTCAATAAAAAAAACTTGTAATAACATCAGCGTCACAAGGCAAGATGTGTATATCTCCAGTGTAACGTGCAGGATTTACCAGCAGACAGTAGTAAGCATGGCAGTGTGCTTTCAAACCATCCATGCATAGATGCCTTGCAGGCTTGGTCTGCCCGCTGTCTGGCTTTGACAGATTGTCCTCGCTTGCTCCTTTCTTCTCTTTTCCACTCTCTCCCCCAACATGGTTTTAAGGCCTGAGGTCAGTGGCTGAAACATTCCTACCTCTCCACCATCTGTTTGTAATGTGGGATGTCTCTGGCGTGCAGCAACTTGTTGATGGGAGATTCCTGTGCACATTCAAACCTGTTAGCTATTGACTGATCTGCCCCGAGATTCTGATTAGCCCATCGGTCGCAGTCTGTGGTACGTAGCGTGAGAATCCGTGAAGGTCTGCGCAATGACAGCGTCCACGTAAAACCAAACAAACCTTTTCCCCTAACTTAGTCACCATTTATATTCTACAGGGAGTCATGGGACAGCAAAGTATGTATAGCATAGTATGTATATAATGATACATTTTACAACTATCATCAGAAAAACACAAGTTAACAATCCGTTTCACTTCTGGAAGCATCATCATGTTCATCTTGTTTGCATCAATGACCCCCATTTGTGAGAGTATTTTATAACATCATGTGCCTTGCTTATAAATGCTTATTCTGAAAGAATAAATAAATAGAACTGTCTCATATTGTGAGGCAATGCAAGTTAAGCAGCTATTACAATTAGGCCAAAATATAACTTAAATACGCTACTTATTTTTATGTGGATCTGGCCCCCTCCGGTGGGTTGACATGACACGTCTATGAATGGAAAAAAATCAGTATCCTGCAGGTAAGTACTTTTACTTTTGTGAATTTCTCTCAGGAGAAAAAATAAAGTATCTATCTTTTACTTACAGGTAGATGGTTTAAAATCAGTGAGCTATAAAATTTTAAAACCCAAACTGAAAATGACTGCAACACCAAGACAAAAGGATTTTTTGATCAGACAAATAATTAACACATGGGAAAAAAAAGTTTAGCCATTTGCTGACTTTTATGACTTTCATAAATCGTTTTACCTTTGATTCAGAAATATGTTTAACTCTTTCAACAACAGAGCTTTGTCTTTCTCAAAATGCTTTCGGGTTTTGGGTTTGCTCAAAACAATTCCGTGTTGATCAGCAAGCAAATGTATGTAATTAAATTTGTTGTGAAGCCAAACCTAAAGTAGTCCTCAGTGTGTACTTCTATTTGGTTGGACATTCTATATCATCCTGATTTTTTATGTGAAAATTACAATGTTTTTTTCTCTACACGAATGCACTGTGAAAGAAAAAATACTACAGAGATATAGACAGCGGTTGAAATAACGCACAACAAATAGATACAGATAGACAAGCCAAGGGGGGCAGACAAACACATATGGGCATCACCTGTAGAAAAAAATAAATCAAAATCTTGTCAAGCAGTTGAAAATCACCTCACTTTAATTGAGCATGATCATATCAATCCCACTCCTTCTCCCACACATGTGGCACCATCAATACAACAAGTGTTTCAATGTGCTCTATTGCTTTAAGCTGATTAAGCTGTTGTCGCCTGCTAAAAGTTTGCAGAGCGGGACCATTTCTTTACTTATAAAAATGTACCCGTCATATATGTGCTGAACATAAATATATACAAGGTTGTATTTTACAAACAAGAAAGAATTTCAGACAAAACTGCCATATGTGGAAACTATTAGTTTCAAACTGAAAAAAAAGAAAAGAAAAAGTAGACTGATCAAAACTTGTTTGCGATGTGACCCACTCTATTGTACAAATTTCTTATGAAATCTCCAGTTGCTGCATTGCTCACTAAATCAAACAGAATTGCAAAGCATTTTTAAGTGAGATGATGTAAAATTATGTGTGTGTATATTCACTAAAATTAATAACTTGCTATTTAGCTTTAAGTGTAATCGCATTAAATAAAAATACTTACTGAATGTCACAATTTTGCCTTTGTAGTTAGAAATTAACAAACAGTAAATTTGACCCAATTTCTTAAAGACACAATTCTTTGGGGACGGCAAGGCTCAGGAGGTAGAGTGCCCCTGTAATTTAAGGGAAAGACGTGAAAGCTCTGCTGCTACTGCTGCTGGCACCCTATTGGGGCAGGGGGGATTGTACCATTTACCTTGAATTATGTCAAAAGACAAAAAATAAATCAGTTAAAATACACTTTTATTGTTCTACGTCTTATTATTAATCACTTTGTTTCTTCTGATTGAAATGACTTCTATATTTGGTTCATCCAGCTCTCTGCAGAGGGAAGTCCAGGGCTATATTTACACAAAAAGCTTTTAGAAAAAAAATATTCTTTGTTGCACCATATGAGTTGATTTACATTCATATCAAATGACAGCATTTTGGATATTGTGATCAGTGGGAAGGTTCCGTCCTCCGTTGAAGAGACTCCACAGTGATTGCTGATTGTGGCTATACTCTTACACACTCACAGGTGGACTGGTTCTTAAAAAAATAAACACATACAGGAACCTGTTCATACTTCCATGAACAGTTGAGGGGAACTATCACTTTAAGGTAACACACACTGCACAGTCTTAGAGCCAAACACGGCAGGTACTTTCCACGAAGAGGAACCCTGAGTAAGGCGTGTACTGACTGATAGAAAACATTAGCCAGTGCAGAACTGTGTGAATGATAGCTTTGAGATTTGTCTCTGGAATTTTAAGATGGAAAAATGTACTGAAAACAACCCCCCCACACACACACCAATCCAAACCAGACTGCACTGTTTGTGGCTTCTGGGAAAAGCTGGAGGTGACTTCAGCTGGGTACATTGTTGAGATGGATTTGTGTTTACATGAGGAACTAGATGTTTTCCTGTAACAATCTGTAACATGCTCATAGCATTGTACTGGTCAAACGTACACATTTCTAGGCAATGATGATGTCAACTGACATACTCAAATCAATCCCAAGTTAAAGCGATGTGCACCTTTGCATTTGAAACAATTCCAATCGAAACAACACAAACTGTAGGCATGAATATAAGGTGCTAATTCTCACAAAATGCAAACAAATTGATGTGAAAATGTAACAATCTTTTTTTTTTTTTTGACTAAAAAATGAATCATTCTTATAGTCTGCATACGTTACAACAAGCAACTCTTGCAAATATTTTATAAAACTGCTATTGCATGTGACAAGAAGCAACTTGAGAGAGATCAAGTACAAACTCACTTGATTCATTCAACTTAGTCTTTGGTTAGGTGCAATCACGTGAAGCCAGCAGCGCTTTCGAGGAGCCTCAGAAGTGAGCTCCTATAGGAAACAAACATTTGCAGAGAATCCCTGAAGACCACCAAACTTACATCAAGTCACAACTAAATACAATGTCTGAGCTGATAGGTCAAGATGAAAGAGTTACTGAAAGGACATCCAGAATGGAATCGGAGCTGGTTTACACAGATTTGGAGTGAGGACATCCCAACTGCATCTACTGGTCTAAAAGGCAGGTGAAAGTTCAGTGGTTTGTGACCAGAAAAAAGAAAGGTACCCATGGAAGCATCAGAGAAAGTAAAGACCTGCAGGAAGGAAGGTAGCAGGTGCTGGTGGATGAAACAGAGCAGCTTTCTACTTTGATTCCTCCTCACTCAGAAGGGTGTGGCCAGTTGTCCGTCCTCAGACAACAGCGTGTGGACAAACAGGTTTTCTTAGTTAAAAGCCAAGGTGTTCATCTTTTCGCTGACTTCATGTACGAGGGTATCGCTCCTCGAGCAGTGAGGCCTTCAAAGCGTTTGTAGGTGTAGTTGATGAAGACCCAGTCCTTGTTCTTCAGTTCAGCCTCAGTGTGGTTGGAAACCTGAGTATCTGGATGGAGAAGGGACAGACATGATTTCACTCATTGCAGCTGACAGAACTATGAAACATACTTAACAGGAATGAGCAGCATACTTGTTGGTGTAAGGATATCTGAATCAGGAAACTCATCAAAGTGTGACGTGTCATCGATGCTTTTGATCTCTATCGGAATGGCAGCAGGTCTCTCTCTGTAAAACACAGGAGCACAGGTGGTGACGAGTCAGCATGTTCTCTACAGAGGCCTGGACACGGGTGGGAGGGTCTCAAACTATGTCCACACAGAGGTGAGTTAAGGTGTTTGGGAGCCTGAACACGCTAGGTTTTGAAACAGAATGCAAGACAAAAAAAAAAAACGGAAGTCACAGCATCATCCAACCATCAACAATAGCGGAGTTATGGTGTTGTGTTTGTGGGGCAGGAGCTACTGAGCACGATTTCTCTGATGTATCCTTGTGGAACAGTCTAGAGGAGCAAATTAAGGAAAGTTGTAGCATTATTCAATTCAAAAACAGATTGAATAATACTAGTAGAATATCAGAAAATGTTTACATCTATGGTTTGTTTGTTTTGTTTCAATATTCCATAACTTGTTACTGTACTTATATATGTTGAGGTCAAGGGACCCTGTAATTAATATTATCTTATTATATATTATTTTATACATTCTTTTCTTTTATTGAAAAGGGCAGCAAGTCCCGTCTTGAACACACTGTGCTAGTCTTCTTTCTTTTATTTTCTTATATGATATGACCTTGAGTGGTATGTCTATATATTGTGTTCAAGACAAATAAATGAAATGGCATGACTTGTACAGCAAAATCTGTAAGATGTTCCTCTGCTACCACGTCAGCAACAAGCGGATCTAGCTCCATTCGAATTTTCCACCTTCTTCGTTTCTGCAGTTTCAAGCATTAACAATTATTTTTCCTCAGCAAGATGTACTAACGGTGCTCACACCCACACACAACACACTTCTCATTCTTTTGTATCTTTAACCTCATTTATTTAGTTAGATATATATTTTAGAAAATTACATATATTTTTATAATTTATCATTAATGTAAACTGATGTGCCTGTGTGTTCTTTGCATTTAAAATAGTTTTTAAATGCTAACGATTCACGTGTCAAACAACAAACGTTGTTTGACATGAACATATGATGAAAGTACGATACCTGATATGGTCGTAGTCCACACCCTCAAAAAATGGATTGGACTTGATTTCCTCGACACCTGAGGCTCCAGTCCTGTTCTCCTCCTCACAACAGAACCTTCACATCACAGGACTTCAATGACCAGACTTACACAACATCTCAGAACACAAGCTGTTACATCAAGCTCATCAAACACGTTTAGCAAATATACTGTACATATTAGCAATACAACTGTAACTATACAGCCTACACACAATCACACCCATGCTGCGATAATGTATATCGTCCACAAAATGACCTTCATCCTGATACAGAAAATGAAAGAAACAGTAATTTAAAATCTTAATGTCAATTGTCCGTACATATATCAACTTTTCTTGTTGGTTCTGCATGTGCACGTGTTGTCTGAACCAACAGACTTTCACCTGGATGACAGGATGAGTTCCTCACCTGAGGATGAGGTCTTTTGCCTTCTCTGATATAGGTACCTCTGGAGGAAAGGTGAGCGTCTCTCGCCAGTTCATTACTTTCCTGTATGTCTCCTGAGGCGTCTCTGAGCAGAAAGGAGGATAACCTGGACACAGGATAGCAAACGCCAACTATTATTCATGTCCCAAAGCCCCTTATTTACTGTTTGGTGAGGTCTCGCACCTATTAGCATCTCATACATGATCACCCCCAGGCTCCACCAGTCACAGAGCTTATTGTATCCATTTTGCATGAAGACTTCTGGAGCAATGTAGTCTGGGGTTCCCACTGTGGAGAAAGCCTGTGAAGGCAAAATAAGTGTTTCAGAAAAACTGTTTGCAGATTTGAAAAAATCTGAGAGCACTGAACAATCTTCCAGTGAGACAGAGTTACACAGAAGTTAACAGAGCGTTTTTACACTGCACAAGACCCTGTTCTAACAACTGTTCTCCAGGTCCCCAGCAGTACCACTACCACAGTTTGAAGTGGACATGATGAAAGTTTGTGGAGAGAAGCCATGGACACTTCATAATCAACACAAAGCATTCAAAAGGAAAGCTTGTGATTTCATCAGATGATGGAAATACTGTCTCAAAGTCAAACTGTTGACACCTACCAGCTGCCTTCTGTTTCTCTTCCAGGTCTCCGCTTTCCGCTTGGAGTTCATGTTCTGGAAGGCTGTGAAGAGACAATAGGTTAGTATTAGAAAGCTGTTTTTCTATGTTTATCCTTTTATGTTTAATATGCCTAATGCGTCTCAACTTGTAAACACTTTGAATTGCCTTGTTGCTGAAATGTGCTTGACCAACAAACTTGGCTCCAGGATTGAATCCTGTCTTAACCAGCATACACTATTTTAACCTGACCTTTTGACTCGATGAATGTGGAAATTGGTGACTCTAATGTTCATCTTCATTCATGTTGGCCTTTTTTGGCTCTTCCCAACTATGTTCTAGAAACTGTGTGTGACGATTCTCTGCTTCCCTGTCTGCAATTATAGTTGTTCAAAACAGCTAAACTTCATGATGTACTTCATGATTAATACTTGTACTGTATTCAGGAGCTTGATCATAAACAAGACAGATTCAAGTGATTGAGGTTGCATTCAAACATCAATTTAATAAAATGGAAAGGATTGCCTGACTTTGCTTACTGAGGTCACTGGGAAGGCTGTGGTTCAGGTTCTTGTAGAACTCAGTGCGGTGAGCTCTTTTTAGTCCGGTGCATAGGCCAAAGTCAGACAGCTTCACGTGACCCTAGAAACACAACACGAGGAACGGAGGAAACTGAGGACATTGAGGAAATGTCATTCAAACGATAACGCTATTCTCTAGCTGAACACAATGGGCATCAGAGTGAAAACTGCAGTTCTTCAACATAGTGTCTAAGTACAAAACACGTTCAAATATTTGGTTTTGTTATTTTGCGATGCATCATGGCAAATAGAAGGTACCCTGGAGTCCAGGAGCAGGTTGTCTGGCTTGATGTCTCTGTGGATGAAGCCCAGTTGATGGATGGAGTCGATGGCCAGCACAGTCTCTGCTATGTAGAACTGAGTGGCTTCTTCTGTCAGAGTGTCCTTCTTCATCAAAAGGGTCATCATGTCTCCTATGGGACAACAGTGTAAACAACGTCTAAAATATCAATCCTCATTATCAGAACATGATTCTTATCATAATATAAACCAAATGTTGGAACACAGGGGAAGGTTTAATGTGCTGCACCTGCACTCCAGCTGTTTGCTGTTTGCTTGTTGCTCATGTGGATCAGTGTTGTGCATCAATGATATTTAGTGAATAATCACCTACAGCATACATACTAAGTTTCTCTCGGTATGGTGTTTGCTCCTTTTTCTTTTGCGTTCCAATTTTTTTAAATCTGTCAACTGTTTACCTCAGTCACTTGACTGAGTCACTAGGTTTGCCAATTTCTGAAATAACATTAGAATTGTATTCATCATTATTAGTAGTATTTTCTTATTATATGTATAGACCATCGTTGGTATTTTATGTACTGAAATACGCATTATTTTACATGTTGTCCATTCTGTCAACTTTCTGTCCACTAGTGGGCATCCCAACACTTCAAATAATGAATAAATAAATAAATAAACAAACAGACAGATAAATAGATAACGGTGGCACCATTCTTGAGAAGTAATGATTGAGCATAGACACAATTGAGGCAAAAAGGAAGTAATTTTTTCTGATTTCTCTGTGGTTCCTCAGAACCCACATCTCTCATCTTGCCATGACGTGTCATATGATGATTTTTAATTTCCAGTTTTGGACTTTGAATACTCTGCAGACTAGATGCAACAAGCCAGCGCTGTTGCTCTGAGTAGCTGCATTTCTGAAGAGGTGCATATCGGACGATGGCATAAGCAAAGTGTAGGCGAGGTCCCTACGCCGTAGGGATGGTGTCGATTTGACGAAGAAATACAAATAAGGAAGTGGTGAGGATCATACCTCCAGGCAGGAACTCCATGATGAGGTAAAGGTTCATCTTATCCTGGAAGCTGTAAAACATCTTGACCACCCACAGACTGTCTGCCTCCACCAGAATGTCCCTCTCAGCACGGATGTGACCCACCTTAGGCAAACACACACATAGAAAATCTTTGAATTAACATAATTTAACCATGCAAGTTCAATGTGGGTGTTTTTTTTCCACCCTTGGCAGGCAATTGGCTGGCCTCATCAATTACCCCTTCCTCCTGCCACCATCATGCAGCTTTGTGTCCCTGTTAAACTTCTGTTAAAGGTTCCTGTCAAACTGCCCTCCAGAAATATTTGTTGAAGGAACTGCCAAGCTAATGAGCCATGTAAGAGTATATGTAACAGTTGCTACATCAATTTTGCTCTGTATGATGAAGACAAAAATGCATGGATAATATTTTTTACCAAAAACCTAAGCCCGCCATTTTTTCTTTTTTCCAGGCATAGACATTGTCTTTGTTGCACTTCCTTCTCACCTGTTCTTTCTCCAGCATGTCAGCCTTGCGAAGAATCTTCATGGCATAGACATGACCAGTGTCTTTCTTCTGCACCAGACGCACCTGGAAGAAAACACGACAGTGCTCAGCAACATGGTCCATGGTCCTTTTAATTGTTTGCTGCCCTTTGGGGACACATAAATGTGAAGTTGAACTGACACCTCGATCAGTAGCAAAAACTGTATTCAAACCCTTGAACTCTATTGAAATTACATTAAACCTGATCTAGAATGTCCTATTTTGAATATGTCACCATCTATAATGTCTACAGGTGCTTTTGCAGAACATTATGACATTATAGAGAAATCTACTAAAGTAGTTTGCTAACTGACAAAGTAATACACATTAACTAAAACATTACCACCATGGCACAGGTAATATTGTTAATGAATGTTAATGAAGGTCCTCTTCTCTAACACAGCATCATCACTGTGATCAGTAAACACATGTGTTTACAACATTCTTCTTGAGACATGCAGTTCTGTATTTTATTTTGATGGTTCATACTGTGTTAAAAGTAATAATCCTCCTTTTCAGTGGGTACATGAGCATACTAGCTGGAATGGCACAGTATTTATTGTCCCTGCTGTTAATAGTGATTGCCAACCAGATAGGTAAACTACATTTATAGGACAGATATCAGATAATCAGGTGGCTAAATTTAAGGAAACTATCCTCCAGGTCTTCTCTAAAATCGGTGATACTATATAGTGGAGGGTTCCCATGCGAAGTGCTGTACCATTCAAGATGACAGTCTTGTTGATTGTGCTGCAGGATCAATGCAAACTACACTGCATTCTAGAGCCGCTCCAAAAGAATTATATATGCAAACCAGAGGTCAGCACCTTGGTGTAACTCCCAGCTGCAGAAATACAAGCAGCTCATAAATTAGAAAGACAGTGTCACTCGACACAGTTAAGGGAGCCCTGCTCAGTTTGGAAAAACAATCTTAGGGTGTGTAAATGTTTTTTTCTTTCCCCCTCTCATGATTTGGAAATGGAAAGTCTTTATTGTCACTGTAACGAGTAGAGCTACATTTTGCAATCCCGCATCTGATTTGACCCTTTTGCCAAGTATGTGTCTGAGCTTTTCCAAATAGAAAAATTAATCTCTACCATTTTGTTCCAGTGTTCACATCTACTGAATCCCTCAGCGTATTAATGTTATGCATTTACCTGTGTTCTCACATAAAGTGATGCATATGTAGTGTCGAACACATATCCTGAAATTAACTGATAATCATACTGAACAACTGGGATTCTCTCATATTAATCAAGTGTTGTTTCTATTAGGTGTCTGAGAATTACAATTAGAATTTTGTGGTTTTACTTTTGTACTGAATTATAATGGAATGAATTCTACACATATTTATGTAAAATTGTCTTTACCTCTCCAAAAGCTCCTCGGCCAATCACCTTTAGGGACTCAAAGTCTTCAAGACCTAGTCGAGTGCGTTTTAGACGAAGAAACTCTGTCTCTTTCCTTGCATGCTGAGACCGCCGGACCTCTTTCTGAACAGACAAAATTGTTACCATTAAATCGAGTACACTGTGACGTACACTTTATATGATAAGCAACTGAACAATCTCAAAAATGACCTAAAGGAAATACGGCCCCACCAGAAATTTAAAATAAGTTGGCTGTGAACCAGCTGGTGGGGCCCTAAAATGACCTTCTCACACATTAGAAGGATGTGTCAGCCATGATTATGAACATGGCTTTTCATTAATTAGAAATTGTATGCTGGATCTTAATCTTAAAATCTGTCCAAGAAAGAGATTGCTGGTTGATTTAAAAAAAAAAAAAAAACAATACTATGGCTGTGACAGAGTTGTGACAAGGAATTATCATTTTATTGAATTTTCATATACTTTCTTCTACAGGGAAAAATGGAAAAATCATGTTGCGCATGTGCACTGAGATGCCTGAGATTGACTCTCACCTCTTCATCAGCTAAGCCCTCCTGATCCATCACTTTCTCCAGTTTCTGCTGCCTGCAAAGAAGAAAAGAATACCATTGACATTTTTGTACCAGCATAAGAATAAAATTCCTTGTGTTAACAGTGAACTGCTCCTCTTGCCTGCTTGATCTTAATAGACTCATGAGTGCCAACCCCTTCTAAACCATATTACTTTGTGGGCCATGCAAACCAGTATTAATACTAATATGAACATTAAAATGTTTTTCTACAGTGTCACTCCTCATGACAGCCTAAGCCTATTTACTGCAGTAATTACTTCTATTCAGTACAGTTTATGTCTCCTAGTCAAGTCAATGTGATGTGTTTAATCATGTGAATAAAGTTCAAAGCAATATCATTATTACATTGATGAAGATTATATTCTTTTAGAAGTGGCACCAGTCAAAACATCTATGAAAACCTACATTGGGACATGTGGATATTACCTCATCTCTCTTTCCTCATGTTGGGCAATGAGGTTACTGTAGAAGTTCTCGAGGGTCACTTTGGCCATGGTGACCCGCTCCTTGGTGTGGTTACTCATGGATGAGCATGAGCTCTGGCCAGTCATTGCCATGCTTTATCAAAAAGAATATGATGTTAATCCTCTGTCTGTCAAAATTACTAGAAATAAAAGTCTGCTAATGTTGCTATATAACACAAGGGAGGAAAAACAGTACAGCAGCAAAGAATCTAATACGGGGCGATATAATGGGGTTAATATTTTATTTCAGAAAACACTGGGTGAGGATATGAAAAGTTAGACCTAAAAAAGAAGAAGGAACGTTATTGTGCTGCACAAGAGGAATAAGGCTGACAACATTGCAACAGCCCACATATGTGGAAACAATAAGGAAATCTGATTTGTACACACGGACCATACTGAATATACTGACATGGAGTTGGGCTGTGTTTCTGTTAGATTTCAGTTTTCATATGGCACATATTCCTGCTGCTGGACAGCTCTATTATATTGGTTCATCTTAATTCATGGTTTTATAATGACAGACTGTACACATTGCATGGTATAAAGGTGAAAAAAAGGTTATAATGTAAAAAAGTAAGCGTAAGCATGGTTATTAACTGACATTTTACTGATCTGGATCATATGTGAATATAAAGCCAACACAGCAGTGGCCACTTGGTCAAAGTTATTTTTATAGTACATACAGCAACCAAAGGTGAACAAAGCCTTTATAGGCTCCAAACAAGCTAAACACATACATAAAAAAGAAACAGAGCAAACAGACAAACAGAATGCAGTGGCAAGATGTGCAAAGTTAACTCAAATTAAAAGCCAGATATAAAGGGTAGGTTTTGAGCATGGATTCAAGGGTTTCAGCAGTCAGTTAATATGGATAGGTAAACTATTCCATAGTTTAGGTGCAGACACCGAAAAAGGCCCTCTAGGTTTTAGCCTGGATCTCTGAACATCCAGGTTCATCTAACTGGGCGCCCTTACACATAGTTACAGCTATCAAGTCTAGATGTAGACGGTGGGTACTCACACAGCTTTCCACAAAACATAAAAGCAGGCGGAAGTTGCTAATTTTGATGTAAAATTTATAATGATCCTATACAACACACTTTTGGCTTTTATGTTGCCTTCAGGCTTTAAAGCCATCATTGTACACACAGCACTTTAATGTTTGCTTTCAGTCACAGGTACAAGAGATCGCTAGTGGGTATCCATGGCAACCACTAAGGTAATATGGGAAAGAGCTGTAACTGCTCTGAACCAGTCAAACAACATGTAACCCACCACACAATACATGTAAAACACTGCAAAACCCGTCTTAATTTCCATGTAAGCTGCATTATAATTATTATACCTGCTGGACAATCGTTTGAACCCTTTGGTGTATTACAACGACAATGACAGTCATTCTGTTGCATTCCAGAATAAACGTAGCTCCTGACTGACAGGTTTCAATACAAAATGGCCTGATCTTTCCTGAGTGGGCATATTCTTATAATTTGTTTGTTTCATTTGTTTCGCCGAATGTTCTGACAGTTTGCTTTTATTTTGTAATTACACATCTAACGTAAAATTACTATGCACGCGCAGCGCAATGCAATAGGTAAACCGTCGCGTTTGTCGGAGAACTGTGTTCTGACAACACGAATACCCACACAAGATTGCACCTGAAACTGTAACTCGTGTTGTTATGGATAAGTTCGATTATGACTTAAGTAACACACGTCGCAAACAAATCAACATTCGTAAATGTAATTTTAGTTCACACATTACCAAGGAAATGAGGCCTTACCTGCTAACGCTGGTTAGCTGGCTAGTTTACACTTAAAAGTTCCCGACAGCGTCAGTTGCTATGGAAAAATATCGGCTAGTTCCTTCCAATATCTTTCACCATGAATTGCTATATAAACATTGTTTGGCCATAAGGTAACTTCAGTTTTACTTTGATGGATTTGCCATCTATGTCTCGATTTGCATTTCAACTAAACTGACAGCTGAATAAGACGATTCCCATCGTGAAGTTAAAGTTAGCTAACGTCAGTGAATGTTAGCCACTTATGGGCTAAAGTGTCTTGTGTCGTTTGAATTGACAACAAAACATACGAAACGCTCCTCTTAGAGAAATTAACTTAACATGTAGGGTGGTTAAGGAAGAATAGAGAAGGGGAAATGTTCTCGGCACAGCACTATTAGGTTTTAATTCAGTATCTTTTAAGTTGGTCTTTGTTTGCTTACCTTGGTGGAAGGTGCGGCGTCTTGTTTCTTCCTCTACTTGTAAGAGTTCGTTGAGTCACACTCAGTTTGAAGTCAGCGTGACACCTAGTGGCCCAAACATGAACCTCCTGGTGAGTATTGAGGACTACGGGGCACAAATGGGCTACTGCGCCCTCTTGTGAGCTTTTCATAATATGAGACAATATGTTTCACATATTAATTTCTTGTGGATTATAAAGTTAAAGCAGAGGCTGGCCGCAGGATATTTATGTTCAGACCAAAAGTAATGAAAGCAGGCAATATTTTTTTTACTTTTCTCTAACACCATGGTATGGTGTTATATACTGTATAAGAAATGGGGGATATGAAAAGCATATCAGTAATTGTAGGGAGTTATGAAAAGCATATCAGCCATTATAAGAAAATCAATGCATTATTGAAAAACATTCTAGTACTACTACTACTACTATCTTTTTTCACACTGAGTGTAGTTTTCAAAAAGAGAAGAATTGGATTGAGGGGCACAGACAAGTCTTTCATGCTCCATTGACTGAAACATATCCATTTCATATAAAACTTGTGACAGTTTCTTTATATCAGAATCATCCTCAAATGGATACAAAGAAGCAAAGAATGCTAGGCGAATGCTGTATGTGGACTATGGAAGAATGAGTCTTTATTTGAAATGATTGTCCTGCTCATCAAAGACCAAAGCCCAGAGAAGCACAATTCAGTGAGCAACATATCCATACAGAATATCACACTTTGATACACCATTATGTAAAAAAAAACAACTGACAAAGGAAATAAAAAGCACAGTGCACATTCACATTCAACTATTCATAAGTTCTTCTTTATATACAGCCAGGGTACCATCATCATCAGTGTTTCTTTTTCTTGTCCATTCTCTTCTTGTGGTATTCACTTATCTTTTTGTAAAATATCCCTGTAGGAGAAAAAAAGTTTGTAATGTACTGAAAAACATCCATTGAAAAGTAAAATTTAAGTACAACAGTAACTCAAATAAGCACTGGTTACAATTCAGGTATGGAGAAGAAATCTCTGGATGTACATCCAAATGCCAAAATTTCTGCAGAATCCTGCAGCTGTTGAATCTGTGCCATAAAGAATTAATACAGTTCTGAAAGCAAATGGGAGTCTATCCCAGTACTAGCAAGGCATCCTTTAAAATACATAGCACCGGTCTGAAAAGCACAGAGATGCAGTGTGTTAACGACGCACCAGAAGAGCAGGATTACCAACTCACCTTGCTGTGGCCCAGGCTGCTGCTGCTCCACCTCCTGGATGAACAGGTCAAACATCTGGGTCTGAATGAACTTCTTGACAAAGTGCCGAGTGGCTTTTGACTCAATAGCCTTGCAGAAATGTTTCTTTTCAAACACCCCTTTCTCCCCAACTTTTTGGTATTTCACGTATGACATGTAATGGCCGACTGTTTTCACAAAGAATAACAGGAAGGCTTCAGACACCACCCGGTTCAGCTCCTCAGATGCTGAAAGAAATAGCAAAAATAATTTAATTTAATTTAATTAATTTTAACACCTTTTGACATGTTTCCAATACCTGCATTAGATTTCTGGTGTATTTACTTACTTGATGTTTTCTGTCTGTGACTGAGTGCCTCTAGGATTTCAGTTCTGAGCTTCGGGGGCAAGATAGCACTCTCATCACCAATCTAAAAAATAGCCAAAATTTTACACATGAAAATGTTTTCTCAACAAAATAGCAAAAACATATTTTTCAGCAACAGTTTTTGTGGAAGCAACACAACTGGTCTCTTACTGAAACGATGAAGGTCTCCTTTTTATGCTCTGATAAGTCCACCAACAGCAGCTGTGTGGTACAGACAGAGAATATCACTTAGCCCCACTGGAGTGTCATTTGAGTCCACCAAACATTGCCTTTGTGCATTTCATTTTTCTCTCAAAAACTCACATCACTTTGATCAGTGACCAGGTCCAGGAGACGTTTCTGGACCCCCAGCAGGTAGGGGGTGGGAGCCATCACTACATCTATCAGGATCTCCGGCACAATGGAGATAAAGGTGTGCTGCCAGGTGAAGGGGTAAAGAAGGGCTGCCACTGCATGAATAACCTGGGATAATGTGCTGTAAAACAACAACAGCAGTACTTATGTTCACATTTACATTACATTTATCTATGTGACATGATAATCTGCTGAATGTTAAGTTAATAGATTCAATAGATTCAAATGTTTCTGGTGGTAAAGTCAGTAGAAGCAATGGAAAGATTCTGCCCTTTACTTCAAGCAGCCAAGGCCAACTTGTTTTCATTCTACTTTCATCACAACACAGAAAAAAGCCATTCTGACGCCAGCTCTGTGTTGACACAACACATAGTGGTAATTACATGATTACAACAAAACCTTTGGTAACGCATAAAGCAGTTCTGTGTACAAGTCATTACAATCTAAGTGCTACAAAACAGTATAAAAACAGTTTATAATGACAGATAATACAGCACGCTGCCATCCTAACTTCTGTGATCTATGTTTGGCATGAAGGAAAAATCATATTTTACAATGGCATGCACTTTTGAGTTCAGTTAGTTTAGGGTGTAATACCCCAGCTCGTCAGCGATGAAAATGATCCGTCTCTCTAGGACAGCAGCAGCAAACACCATCAACACCTCCTCATCTGTGAGGCAGCTGAAGAGCATGGCGAAGTTGACGTGCTCCAGCCAGGAGTCCAACGGCCGAGTCAAACTGATAATCTGGTAGGACAGTCACCACAGTCATACATGTGTCAACAGTGGCAAAAGCATGTTGTTCGGCTCCATGTTAACTTTTTTCAAATCCATCCGTGGCACCATCTCTTACACTGGCAACATTAAACAACGCATGAGAGCAGCTGTCAGTGGTAACAACAAACCAGCAGAATGGATATTCTTAACATTCCTTTTCAACTTGTTTGGCGAGTATAAGAATTTAGATGAGCAAGATGCTGCAGGAGAAAAAGACATGGGGAAGAAAGGAAAAAAATGAAGCAAAAAACGGTATATGGGAAGTTACACTTGGAGAGGCACCTGCCATGAGTTAGGGCTTGGAAACATGAAAACATCAACAAGAAACATGAATGATCCCATTCCTGATTCTGATAAGCGGGTTAATCAGTATATAGGTGTGTTTTAAGGCAACATTTTAAAACACGCCCGGTGTTGTGCCTTACAGCCAACACACTGATGGACCCTTACGTATACAACACAAGGACATGCGGCTTATCAAATGGAGCTACCACTTAGATTACTGAAACAATGAAAATTCATTCAGAGACTGTTGATATTTACATAACTGTATATGCGGACTGCTGAACGAAGGGATGGGTTTGACTCTGACCTCAGTGCCTGCCTCAGGAATGAAGCTCTTTATCTCCACCGTGTGTCCAGGAGCTGGAAATGGAGCCTCCCGCAGCTTTTGCATGAAGGGGTAGATCATTGCCATGGAAATCTGCCGCCGCTTCTCAACTTCATCAAATATCTGCGCGCGCGTACACACACACCACACACACACACACAAAGTCTTGAATACAAAAATATAGATGACACCAGTAACTGCATCTGTAGATTCTTTCTCCCTCTCAACATTCTCTACAAACTACACTGACAGTACACTTGATTACTCCTGGAGAATGGGGAACATTGAAATTTTGGAAAAAGGCA
Source organism: Aeoliscus strigatus (assembly GCA_901007665.1). Taxonomy (NCBI): domain Eukaryota; kingdom Metazoa; phylum Chordata; class Actinopteri; order Syngnathiformes; family Centriscidae; genus Aeoliscus; species Aeoliscus strigatus. The sequence goes on from CAAKHB010001361.1 coordinate 276,622, forward strand.
ACATTTATGAAGACAGACAGACACACACACACACACACACACACACACACACAGCGTCATTCACACCTTCAGTCATCCAAATACATTCTGCAGAATCCTCAATAACATTTTAAAGGTTTTTTACATCAGTTCAACGCTCCCTGTGTTGATATTATATGTCAAGCCAAATTTCTTAAGTAAATACAGACGGAATGATCATGCAAGAGTCTTTTTTTTTTTCATGTTACTCAGGTGTTCAGTCTTGGACATTAACATGGCAGTTATTATCTTTCATTCCTTATTTTGCCATATACATTGTTCATGGTGTGTTTCTGTAAAAAAAAAAAAAAAAAAAAAAAAGAAAAAAAAAAAAAATAA
>CAAKHB010001361.1:279339-305892 GCA_901007665.1 Aeoliscus strigatus
CCCCCCCCCCCCCTCAGGCAGACAGCCTCATGTCCCAATGCATGTTTTTGCCTGCTGGTGAAATGCCAACCACACTTACCCTTTGGAGACTCAGACCTGCACGTTCACAAAACGTGCGTTATACATACAGCGCTAGAAACAAAAATCATCTGATCCAGAATAAAAACTGTCAAATATAGTGAACAATTATTGTCACCTGTTAAGAAAGTATTAAGCTGTACATTATTTTTCAGTCAATGAGATGGATGAGTGTGTCTCTCACTGCACAGTTTTTCCATTCATGGAGTAATGGATGACAGGTCCTCCACCATGTATTTGATCCTCACTACACTACAATGGGAGCAATAGTTGTACAGCCACGGAAATAACTACAGTCCAATTCTGGCAAGGTTGAAGGACCAACGTGCTGGACCGTCAGTGTCCTATTACATGATCATCTCCCACGTGAAGATCATCTCCAACAGCTCCTCTTGTGCCATGCCAGTCAGACCACTTGCTGAATAAGCTTTAGGTGGTTATACATGGGTTATACTTCTGTGTCAAAAACGCTGGGTCCGAACCAAGAAAATGCAACCATCCTAGAGGCAGTTTGAGAGCTGAGGTTGGAGTTGGGATTATAATGGACACAAGGGCCACTGGTGCTTGAAGCAACCAAAGAAAAACACATCATACATTATAGCTCGGACTGAGTGGGGTGGGAGAGTTTTACGACCGGACCAGGAGATGTTCAGTCCAGATACTTCACTTACTCCACTTTCCTTACGCACTTTCTCCATGAGCTTGAATCCACATCCTTATCCAATGTAGGCCTCTTCTCCTAGTGGGTTAGTGGGTTCACCCAGCTGAACACAGACATGCTTTGGATTGCAGTTGGTCCCACTGGTTCATGCCTTGATCATTCCTCAAATGTTTCTTAAACCAAAAATCACTGCATGTCTCTAACTCCTTCTCTCCCCAGGAGGTTTGATGCCATCCAGTCTGGAGTTGCCAGACAGCCTCCTCATCTCCAAGGTTTCACCAGCTACCATCAGCGATTGGACAAACACTGGTGGACTGGTGGACTCTTTATCAGCTTTCAGAAGCGAAAATCACTTCATCATTGTCTGTACATTCAACACCTACTGCTGGTCTGTCCGTCCCAGGGAGAAGGGTCCCTCTTTCTGCAGTTCTCCCTCAGGTTTCTGCCTTTTTTCACCCTGTTAAAGGGTTTTTGGGCAGTTTTTCCTCACCCTGACTGAGGGTCTAAAGGACATAGGTTGTGGTATTGTACGGACCTAAATGGGACGTAAATCCCATCAAGACAATTACACTTCTGATGTTGGGCTATACAAGTAAAACTGAACTGAATTGATGAAATGTTCATGAAAATCCAATAAGTATCTTTTGCATAACAGTAGAGGTAATACATGTTTTACTTACTATCTCTCTTGCCTCTCCGGAAGGAGGACCACATTGCACTAAACCTCTTAAGAGCCCCTTGTCGTCCATCTTCATCTTCACTCGATGGGATGGTGCCTGTAGGGGAACAACATCAGCAGTTCACACAGCAGTGTCCACAGTCACACCATTTCATTTATAGTGAAAATGTTACGACTGCACTCCTAATAAGACTATTAGGATTCAACATGCAAAAGGTGATTATATGCTGTGGATTTTTTTGAGAAATATTCAGAAGATAATTTTTATGTCAGTATTTTATTATTATTTCAATATTCTTACTTAAAAATCCACAGATTTTCACATAATTCTTTTTTTTAATTTTTTTTAAATCAGAGATGCAGCTAAACCCCGGGGAAAACACAAATTCTAATACACATCCAGAAATCATTTTTGAGGATTCTTTACAACAGGAAAGAAAAGGGCACAATTCATATCTTTTTTTTTTTAACTGCTTGATATTTAAATTCCAAAATTCCAAAATGTACCAGGACATTGCTGCTGCACTTACCTGGTTTCCCAGCAGTTTCGGTCAGGTGATTACTGATGGGCTGCTCACCTAGAAAACAAAGAAATTTCGGGTGAATAAAAGAGTATCTGAAAAAAGTAGGTTTACTAAGTACTATACTGCTATAAATAGCAGTGTAGTATTTAGTAAACTTAGTAGCACTAAAGCAGTAAAGTAGTAGTAAACTTTAGTAGCAGTAAACTTTAGTAGCACTAATACAACACAGTTTACATGTTTGCCTCCACTGAGACAGAAAAGTGTGTGTATGCTTTCATTATGTGAAATTCACAGGTCTAATACAGGAAGCGATTAAAATAAGGAGGTGGATATGACCATCTTAAATACATCTAAATACAATTCAAAGCATTCAAGCAAGAAATACTAGGTTCTCTCCATATAAACGTATTTCAGAAGTACTGTAGATGTCTATGGGGACTATAATAGTAAACAAGCTGCTCAAATTCTTGAGTAAAAGTCTTTTTGACTTGCTCGGTGTGAGTAATATTTGCAGTATTGGACCACTTACGTACTTCACATCTGTATATAAATTGCAGCTTAGTGAGCAAATAATTATTTACTTGTTAATTGCTTACAAATTCAAAATGTGTGGCTCATCTATTGTGTGCCAAGTAAGCTAAGGTTAATTGTAGCACTAAAGCAGACAAAGTCTACAGGACATTGTGCTGATGGGATATGAGGCTTGACAGTATTTGACAGTATTTGTGGTGAGAGCCAGCACCTTCCTGTTAAACCAGTTTGCACTTCAAGGCCATTAAGTATATAAAGTACACAGTGAAGATAGGTTGCAGTATTGCATTTTGTCCTCAATAAATACATAAGACATTAATGGTGTCCACAGCCAGCTATGGGGTGGTGAACAAAGAATCCTGTTTGACAACCTCAAGCCTTCAGGCTCCACAACATGTTACAACAGAAAAGAAGGAATGGCGCAGTTACTAAAGACTTCTAAAGACTTCTTCAACACAGACATGCACAGACCCCAGTTATATATTCTCAATATCCCAGCTGGAAGAACATCACCTGTCTCATAAGAAAGATTTCAAAAGTGAAAGTCCTCATAACCCCGGTCAACTGGCAGCGAGTATTCCCATAAACATAATTGTCATTTAATCTGTTGGTAATGTAATCATGTATCAGTGTTAGAATTTATTTGTTACTGCTGTTTTATCTTTGGTTCGTTCAGGTCGATGATAAAAAGTCGGCTTGTGGGCCTTCAAGTTTCAGAAGCGGCCATATGCACCGACTAGGAGGAGTCGGGGGCAGCAGGGACATGCTGCTTCTCCACCGGTGGGACTCAACCTGCCACGTTACAGACGGGACTCACCAGCCAGCTTTTCTTTTATAAAGTTCATTTGCTGTCGGTCAAATGAATCGCGGACAAAAGTCTGGACTGTGTCATTTGACTGCGTCCACTACTCACTCCATCTGTTTTTGAAATCCGTCAGACGCAGTCCTCTCCGCCTCCTCGTTACCGTGTCACTCATTGCTGCTACAGTCCGAACTCCTCAGCTGTGTCGGTCAGAGAACACCGGGCAACCACCGTGATATTCCGCCGCGTCCATTCTCGTAGATAACACGGCACCATGCGGCGTTCACTAGCAGTCCGTCACCGGCGCATGACCCCAGAGGTTTGGTGGTGCGTTCACGACAGGTGAGGAGGCGCTGATGTACTTCTGGTTTACAGCCAGTTCACAAAGCGAATTGAATGACCGATGATTGTCCAAAGCAAGCCAACAAACACACAACAATCATGAATGGATACGCATGAAAGCAGTCACCGTACAGTCGGTGTGTAACCTGCTGAGAGTTACATCCGACTACTACAGGTCTTCTCTGTCACTTGACAAGGTTGTTGAAACAGCTTCCCCCGGAAATGGCTTAACCCATTAAGTACTGGATTGAATTCACCACTTTATTTGTCCCTTTATTTGACACGAATTATTATTGATGTTGCTGTTGTCATTTGCTGACTGCATCTTTGTGCCATAATAAATAGTATGAAAGACAATTCTTTCTCTCTCACACACACACACACACACACATACACTTTGAATGTCATGACCTTATCATGTATTTTTTGTTTTATATATCTCCACAGAAACTGAATCAAGACCAATTACTTTGAGATAAAACAAAGATTTAAAGACTTTAATACCAGCAACTGTGTGCATGTGTATTATTTTTATTTATATTTGTATATAAACCAAAACATCCAAATAAACCTCTTTTCCCACAATGCACATATTTGCATATGATGTCGTTTGTCATCTTCCTACTCTTCCGAACCAATGTCACCTAGCCTCTTCCTCCAGGACACTTTAATTAGATTAGACTAGGATAAGATGAAAAGGTTCCAAGTCCTGTTCCATAAAACAGCATTAGCTGCAGTTTTCCTCATCACTCCCAACTAAGACTGTACAAACCACAAGAATTATCCACAGGTATGATTCATTTTGAGTTGCTGTTGGTACAGTGGTGTGAAAAATTGTTTGCCCCTTCCTGATTTCTTGTGCATGTTTGTCACACTTAAATGTTTCGGATCATCAAGCAAAATATAAGACAAAGGCAACACTAGTAAACACAATATGCAGTTTTAAATGAAGGTTTTTATTATTAAGGGAGAAAAAAAAATCTAAACCTACCCCCCCCCATCCCATTAAAAGATAACTGTGGTTTATCACACCTGAGTTCAATTTCTCTAGCCACACCCTGGCCTGATTACGGGCTCACCTGTTGTCAATCAAGAGGTCACTTAAATGGGACCTGAGACCTCACTTAAATGGGACCTCCGCAAAGTGAAGTAAATCAAAAGAGCCCCAAAAGCTATACATCATGCCGCGATCCAAAGAAATTCGGGAAACAAATGAGAACGAAAGTAACTGAGCTCTATCCATCTGGAAAAGAGAGACCACCTTCCAACAGTGGCTGACCGTAACAAAATGACCCCAAGAGCTCAGCGACGACTCATCCAAGAGGTCACAGAGACCCTGAAACAACATCCAAAGAACCGCTTCACCTGCCTCAGTTATGGTCAGCGTTCAAAAAAGAGACTGGGCGAAAATGGCCTGCATGGCAGAGTTCCAAGACGAAAAGAACTGCTGAGCAAAAAGAACATTAAGGCTTGTCTTTGCCAGAAAGAATTTTGATGATCCCCAAAACTTTTGCGAAAATACTTTGGCTTGACAAGACAAGTTGAATGTTTTGGAAGGTGTGTGTCCCATTACATCTGGTTTATACGTAACACTGCATTTCAGAGAGAGCATATCTACAGTAAAATGTGGTGGTCTGGGCTTGCTGCCTCTGGACCTGGAAGACTTGCTGACAATGATCCAAAACACATGAGCAAGTCCATCTCTGAATGGCTGACGAAAAGCAAAATGAAGACTTTGGAGTGGCCTAGTGAAGGTCCTGCGTCAGTAACAGATCTTCGGCTCTAGCGCACATGTGGAAGCAGGTCATGTTCCGGACGATCTGGCACTGACATCCTGACCTGAATCCGACTGAGATGCTGTGGCATGACCTTAAAAAGGCAGCTCATGGTCACATACAATTGGTTGAATTACAACTATTCTACAAAGATGAGTGGGCCAAAATACTTCCCCAGCACTGTAAAATACTTGATTACTCAAATACAAACGATTGATTGCAGTTGTTGCAATGGTTTCCCAACCAGTTACTAGGTTTAGGGGAGGATAACTTTTTCACACAGGGCCAAGTAGGTTTTTGATTTTGTTTCCTCTAAATATGAAAACCTTCATTTAAAAACTGAATTTTGTTGTCTTTGACTTAATTCCGTTTGTTTGATCTGAAATCCTTACATGTGACAAATATGCAAAAAAAAAATCTGGAAGGCGTTTCACTTTTGCTACCATTATGCAATACAAGTGCATCACAAAATGTGCAAAATGTGTTTTAGTGGGTGAGAATAATAAGTTGTGAAATACTGTAAGCTTGAAATGTTTTTGGTTATCTGCTACAAATATTTCTATGTGTTTTAGCCATTGGTTGCACATTGCACTGAATGTAATCCCCTCCAATGATGATGCATTTGATGTCACATGTGTACATTTGCTTACCTGCTTTCTTTATCTGCTTCTCAGAACTTCGTGACTTTGCAGCACCATGTTCTTCTGGGTCTAGGATTGAAAGGTAAACGACTTCATGCTTATGGGGTTTGTTATCACACTAGCAGAAACTAAAATTTGGAGTGGAATGGCTGCTCACCATTTCTTGATGACTGGACTGAAAAAGAGAGCAAACCTCTCTGCCTAAACGATCCCCCATAACTGCGTCTTCCTGTAGAAACAGAACATTGAAAGACAGGTTGTGATTGGATTTCGTAAAGCTGATTGTATAATACAAAATTACACCCATTTACAAAAAGTAAACGTTAACATGTCCTGAATGTTACAGAAGGACAGACTCACTTTTAATACGCATACTTGAGAGACTGAAGCTCCTCCTAAAGACTGGAGACAGCTGCTACTCACCAACATAAAAGGGAACAAAGACAGATATGATTATAATTATTACACTTATAATTTAGTGCTAGTTGGTGGAACATACTCTCACTGAACTAAACTGAACTAAATATGTGTATTAATAGGAAGTCGCCGACCAGTTCTGCATCAGACATGGACAAAATGTTTAACAGATAAGAATGAAACATTATGATGCAAGAGTAAGAGAAGCCGTTTTCAATACCAGTTCTGCTGCTTTTGTAAAGTGGCTTTCACTTCCTGATATCTTTAACATTTGCGGTTTACTAACACAGTGATGTTTCGTTTTCCCTCAAACACAAATCAAGGGGTTTGATGTTTCTTGGGTATTTTCAGCAAATAAAAGTGCTACTAAGAAAAGCATGAGAAGGACACAATAGTTCAATAATAAAACAACAAGAAGTTGAAGTTGAAGTAGAATGTCACGTAAGCATTTTCTCAGTCAGTGACTGCTAGTGATACATCCAAATCACATCAGTGATGATTCAAATGTGACATTACGGATATAATATGGGATCTTTAGTGGTTCTGAATGAGTCTGAATTTTCAAGTGTTCTGAAGTTAAAGTGGAAATATTGGTCTGTGTGTTAGTTTCTGTACAACTTCTGTTTGAGGTGAGCAGCTTAGTCATCTTATGGACAAAGGGGAAAACAGCAACAGCAAGCAAGTCCATTTCTCAAACTTCAGTGAGTTACAATCAGGTGGATGACCTTAGACAGAAATAGTTTTAAATCAAAATATAGCATTAGTGATATATGTATAATAAACTGTAGAATAGTAGTTATTCTCATTTTGCACAGCATTTATTTTTTTTTTTTTATGTCACATCTGCCCCGGCATCATTGTATTTTCTGCAACAGATTACAGATAAGACAAAACAACCACACAGGAACGAGTCCAGTGGACACCTCAAACAAAGAACACTCAAGGGAAGGCAAGAGATTAGTCTATCGCGATGTTAAATGCAGAACACTGCACTCTGGGAATGAGCAGGAGGGAGGGGATATTGTAGCCTGCACAAATCAAAGTTTAGACAAGAAAAAACATCTACAACAAATTGCAGCACTGTAAAATTACAGTCAGCAAAGTGTCAGTCATTCTGGTCAGACTATATTATGTCATGCAGAACTGTATGCATGACAAGAGGAAACCACCATTTTGCATGTTGAATGCAGCCTTGTACGGGTTCCGGTCCTGTGTGGTCACATGCTGCATTCACTGACTGGAAGGCCGCATAAATCTTGAACATCATGCTGACAGTTCTTCAGTAGGACAACAGTACAGCAGGGGTGGAGGTACTGTTGGGAGCACACGTTTACATATTACAGGTTATAGATAAACCTCTGAATTTTTGGACTTTGGTATCCTCGGCTCTGCCTGGATCCCAGAAGATTACTGTCAGACGGTTGTTGTACATACATGCACACATTGATTGTGTGTGTGTGTGTGTGTTTGTTTTTTGTTTTGGTTTTAGCAGTGTGTGACTTTTGGGGTTGAAGTGCACCATACTGCTAAATGTGTTTTGTGAGTGAGAATGTTCAGTGTTGCAAAAGGGTTCTCAAATTTGCAAATTATTAACAGCAACAATATGTTTGCTAATTGTGTGTGTTAATTCCATTTTTCTTTAGAATACTGTAAGAAACCCCGGTTGCAGCGGAACTGCTGATAACTGATTTTAAAATAGGTCAAACGGGTTAAATAGCTTTGTTTTCTTGGTTTGGCTGTTCTGATTTCATTCCCTTAGTGAGGCACTCGGGGGGCTCGCTCACATTGGTTGCAGTGGTAAAGCAAAGGGTCATGATAGTTTCGTTGCTTTCTGTGGTGTGTGCCAGAGTTCACCAGCGGTGAGACTGCCACTGCAGGCCTATTTTATTTGTGCCACATGTATCCAATGACCTGCAATCTCAGTGCTGTGAACAAATTACATGCTATTCCGTGCTGTCCCATAGAGGTCCATTGAAGCCGAAATGTGGACTACAACAATACACATTTGACCATGGTGGTGCATGGTGAGCACTGCTGCCTCACAGCGGGGTGGTCCCTGGTTCAATGCCATGTCTGTTTAGGTTCTCTCCAGGTACTACAGGTACTTCCTTCTACCTCCAAAAGAATACCAGGTTGATTGTTAAACCAAACTACTGTAGGTGTGAATGGTTGTCTGTCTTTACATGTTAGCTGTGCGATGAAGTGGCGACTTATCCAGGGTGTCTACCTTTCACCCATTGGCCAACCGCGCCCAGGCAGAAGGTAATGAAACAACGATATTTAACCATTTCCTAATATCTGAGAGGAAGCAGCGTTTCTCCAAACAATGGCCTTTAATACCATGTCCTAACTGTTCATACTGAGGATTATTTCCTCTTTCTGGTGTGTGTTCCCACTGCACAGGCTCATGCAGTGTGCTGATATATGTAAACATATGATCATATAAGCATGAATAGAACAGAGCTGTTAGCAAATAGCACTACTACTGTCTGAAAAGCAGATAAACATGTTCACTGCATGACACACAGCCCGAACCACAGGAAGTGCAAGTGAGGTTTTCTAGATTAAAGATCTACAACTTCTGACAGTCACAGGAAATGTTAGTGTCCCAAGGAGTTTACTCCCTCTCTCTGCTATAACTCTTTTACCTTGCTGTTTATATCCACCATACTGCAATTTTCACTGATTGTCTAGACCTCTGTTGAGTATATTATCCATGGAGTATTATCCCAAAGAACCTTTAGTACAAGAAACTACTCACCACCTGTTTGTGCTGAGGTGTCTTGTCCATTTCTTTTCCTCAGCAGATGAAAGAAGCGATCCACAAAACCTAAGTAGTGAATATCCAGAAATGTGTACTTTATTTCTTTATCATTAAATACAAATTTAAAATACTGTCTGTTATTAGTAAAAAAAAAAAAAAAAATGAGCCAGCAAGCATGAAGGAAGTGCACTTCTCGAAATGTGTAGCAAATGGACAAACAGGCTCATTCAGGGATTTCCTCTTTATCTGTAAAACCAAAGTACAGTGACACAATGACACATTGTGGGTGTGTGTTTGTGCGTGTCTCTTGTGCAGGTAAACCTGTCAAAATTGAGCACATATGGTACAACACTATACATTTTTGTATTGCAAAAAGTGCAAAATCAGCACAATTTATCCCTTAAAATGTATTATAAGATGTATTTAACAAATGTAAATAAGTTAAACAATGTAAAAACGGAACCAGCTAAAGTCCATACACAATAGCCTGGTCCCACTTAAGCACTCTAACAAAGATTTTTAAAAAAATGAACTCTATTCCATCAAGGAGTTCTTGTATAAAAGTGAATATGGGCAGGCTGTTGAAAATATATTAATGGTCAGTTTATCTATGTGTTGAAGGGTTTTAAAAGACGTTTGATAGTAGTCAGTGTGGATGCTGCTGTAAGTTCAAATACTGAAACATGGGAAATAATTGAACATTCATTCAACATTTAGAAAAGCCATCAGAAATTATTCAAATGAAATTGATGAACTCATCCAAATAGTTAGACTATTGCGTTTAATTGTCACAATTACATTTCCAAAGTAAGTTTCCCAACACTGCCCTCTGCTGTCCTGTTCACATACAAGCAGATTCTACTCTCAGCATGAAAGAATCATTTTAGTGATTAAACCAGACCAATATATCAATTGCATTGAAACTAACTGTAATGAATCTGGCATCAAGTCAGACACATCAACTGCAAGAAGGATGGAAGGCTACTTTTAGGCGTTTTTGACTCTTTTAGCTCATTGTGGAAATCGGATTTGACTTTACTGGCAGGAAAATAGATATTTCGTGTAGTTATTTCAATAAGGGCTTTTTATGTTCTGTTTAATGAAACAACTTTCACTATACAGCAAAATAATTTTCTTTAAAAATGACTGTTGTGTCGAGTGTATGTCAAAGGAAATACAATCAGTGCCTTAGTTTTTGATATAGTTGAATAGCTTTTAAATTAATAAATTGGAATAAAGTAGTAAATATATTGTTTTGAAATATTGAGGTTCATTCACTCGCACCGCCATGGTTTAAAATAAGTTGAAAGGACATATTTAAATATAACTTTAATCATAAAATTTAAAAATTTAAAAAAAGTAAAATAAATAATTTCAAAATATCATTCAGTGCTGGTCATGTTGGATAAGTTACCAGAGAGGTTTCGTGCTTCCAACTGGAATGCACTGTGTTCTTGCATTCAGTTGTCAGTTTTTGTTTTGTTTTGGGGGTTTTTTTACACATTGGTTTGAATATAGCTTAATTGTAAACACATGTGGGCAGTTGTGCTGATAGTAAAACCTATGAGAACCTACAGAGGCTTACAGAGTCTTGTCACAGTGCAATCACAGTAGCAGTAATGGTTTCCTGGAGCTGTACACATCCAATGTGGCTGGCAGTTTTCACGTCACATATCCGTTTGACCTCCTTCAAACCTTTAGGTAATCTGATTCTTTAACATGCTACTCAGGCAGCTTTGCTGTGAGTACATAAATATTTCATTCATACCTCAATTTGCAGCAGTTTTGCAGTTTTCATGCTTAACTGCGCGGTCGAAGTCTGGTCATAAATATCTGCCTTATAAATAGGTCAGATGCTGATAATTTATAGGTGGTTCTATGAGGCGGACGTCTAGGTATGCTGGTTGTAACTTTGTTTTCTGTCGGAGTGAAAGCTGTTTCTTCCTTCTTCCTTCCTTCTAAGCATGTCTCTTTCGACTGCTGGGTGCACCCAGGTGCTCTAAAAGTCTCTTCTGAAATACTGCTTGGAACTGCTGCGTCTGCAAGACAAAGATAAAGAAACGCAGTGTTCAAGGACTTGGCAGACAGCAGTTTGTCTGCAGCCGCTCACCTTGGCCCACGGATAGTACTGCAACTGATTAGCTGTGATTGAACACTGAAAACTTTGTGTGCATGAGCCAAACTAGCAGTGAATCAAGACAATGGATTTATTTTCACATCTACATTTGTTCACACCTTATTTGTGTCACATGCAATTTGAGAAACTTTGTTTTAGCAATACATATTTGTGGAAGAACACATTCAATTCATATTTTTTGTCATACAGCAGTGAATACTAGTAGTAGTAGTAGTACTAAGAGGAGGAAGAAATTCTTAAGTCGAGAGTGCTCATGGAAGTCTTTTGTATTTGTTACAAACACGAAAGACTGTTAATGGTGTGTTCCACATGCAATCAGTCAGAATTCTAGTCATTTTCCAACTCAGAACCACAAGTTCAGAATCCAAGATGGTGGCTGGTAGTATGTGTAAACTGTATTGTTGATGTTTTTTGTAGCACTTGGGACGTTTTTCTTTTTATCTCACAGACCCGTCCCGACAGACCTATTTTATTTGTTTTGAATGGGTTTGTCATGGAGTACGTTGAATACTGCGTGATGTGTTGTTTGTCAACTAGGAACTAGTACAGGAATGGATTTTTTTTCCTACCTATATTATGATGAAGATGAACTAGATGAACCTATCGACCCAGAGGTCCGCTGCATGCAGTAGTATATTGGTGATGTTTAGCAAAGCTGCCTAAGTTTTTGTGATAAGCTTACCAGCTCTCTATTTCCAACATGTGATGATAGTTGAATACATTCTTTGACTACTGGGAGAGGGATGTCTACTGATGAATATACAGAATGTGTTTAAATGTTCCAGAATATGATGTATACGTACAGTATATGGTCAAAATCTCACCATGTGTGTTTGTGCAGTGGTGTGCAGTGCTGTGGTTGTGGAAGCTGTCGTGGGCTGCTGCCTCTTTGGTTTAGCACAGTACATCTCCAGATAATGCAGGTCACATCCAGCTAGCCGGCAGCATTCATCCACGATGCCCTTTCCTCTATGTCGTGATCCATAACCAGACCTCGTTCCTTTACCTGTAAAAATGTTACAAAAATTGGTCACAAACAACTTTGAACTGTAACACTGTGCAGGACATTATCAAAGTAAGGTACTGGAACTAAGTGGATTACTGTTAAACTAAATGTTGTGTCAGTGTTTGACTGTCAAACAGTCAAACATCAATTAGTTTATTTCATCATTCATTCAAATACAAAATCATCACAGGAAAAAAAAACATAAAACATATAGACCACATTCTTGCAGAAACTGTTCTTATGTAACTAAAATTATAATCATGAATATGTCCATTACCATTAGGAACTACTAAAATATATTATCAAACCACATAACATGGAACTCCCCAACACTGTAAATAATGCCTGTTTGGCTTCAGTGTGTTAAAAGCACCTAACAGAATAATTCCTGATTGTATAAGGGCTGATTTAAAAGGGCTATTGAAATAAAATTACAACTTATCCTTCTGACTCATGCAAATGCCTTTTCTGATGAAGCGTGATACTGGCTGGTTGTCAAATGTACAAACAGTTTGAGTTTTCTTTAAAGCCTACAATCATATATTACAACACAAACATTTTGTCATTAAATTATGAAATGAACCCCATCATACATACATTTAATAGGTGCTTCAGGGGAAATTCAAAATTCCAGGATTTATTGGACCAGGAATGTCCACAGCCAGTTTTAATATCAATCTGACCAGCAGTTGACAAATCCTCTGGATATGAAGAGACTACTGTGTCTCATGACTGCATCTTTCTTTGTTACTGTGAAAACGGAGCTGTGCTCAGATAACCCATGTTTAAAAAATACTGTTATCACACACTGAGGCGCAGTGTTCTGGTGAGTATGTTGCCACCACTTTGATACCAGATGGAGAAGGTGACCTTGGTCAGAATAGGGGAAAGGTAAACAGGTGAAAGAGCCTGTGGGATTATGTTCTAATACAAACTCTGAAGCACTCAGTGTTTTGTTTTCCACAGAGAGATCAGTGAATTTAACTGAAGCTGCACCACTCAAGTCTTTTACAATGTGATGATATTGTGCATGGGAATTAAGCCAATGTGCTGCTCAGACCTTCAGTAAAAAGGAGCAATGTGGTACTGATAATAACAAAAATAACATGAAAAAGATATTCTAAACTGACACTGCAATGTATGGCATGATGACGAAAGCTGCAGCTGTGATACACACATGCACTGGTGTCTGAGTAAAAAGCAAAGCTATAAAACACTTGAGGTCCTTTAGATGTTTGTAACCCAAAATCTAAGAGGATCAAGTTAGTTGGCTATAAAAGCCTGTGGATTTTAAAGACTGTTAAGATCAATCCAGTTTTTCACTGAGTAATTGATCCGACTTCACAATTAAATTACAATTCTCTTAGCCAATGAATGAATCCAAATAACATTGGTGAACCCTCAGTTGTGTCATTTGATGGTCATCATCTTTTTGCAACACACAGGAATGACTTGGAGAATGTTCTAGGCATACCTAAATAGATTCCGCGATCACCACACACAAACAGGAGGTCACTCAGGAGGTCGGACCCACAGCGGAGTCGAGCTGCCTCTGGCACCAGGGGCCAGCCTGCCATGCAAATGGTGGAATACAACATCCATATCTGAGTGCACAACACCTGAGGATAAGAAGAAAATCTGTGAAAACAAATCCTGTATCCACAGCAAAGCTTTGATTTTACAACCGTATCTGGAAACAAAATACAACTAAATTCATCCACGTGTCACCATAAGGGTTTGTAACTCACAAGTATGTGAGAAATGTCAAGACAATCACACTGAGTGAAAAAAAAAAAACCCTAACACATGAGAATGTAAACCATGCATTACCGTACAATGTTTTCTCCCTCTTTAAAGTCTGAAGTGTGGTCAGTATAAATTAAAAACATTATAAATCAGTAATCCTTTCCAGCTTCTTGATTCACATGTCAAGGTTATATTGTAGAGAAAATGTAAAAATGAATGAAAGAAATGACAGCAGTTTCTGACAGAAAAACATTTACAATTAACCCATGATAAATTAACAAGCAACACTGAAGTTTCATTACACAGTTAAAGTTAAGTTCATTGTAATTTCTGCTTGATAGGATGTTTGGCTGTGGCAAATGGGTTTTTACTGTCCACACACATCGAAATTAATGTTTTATAAAATCACAAATCACAAAATTCTGTCCGAGTTTTAAAATGTCTTTTGTTAGGAAAACAAAGAAACTAATGTCCAACCCGAGACAACATGCCTGTTGGTTTCAACTGACATTTGTGTCAGTTACATTACTGTCAACTTAACAATATCCAGGAATGGAAAGGAATGTCAGAGGAATGTCTACATCGTGTGCATCCTGAAGATGTCAGATGGTAGCAGACATAGCTGTCAGGCCGAGACGTACCTTTAGAGTCAGCGGTGTGGCAGAAGAGCTGCCTGTGGAGATCATTCTGAGTGTAAGGTGGGACTTCTGTAGACCTTCAGTATTATACTCAAACAGTAGATGGGAGGAACTGACTTACCCAGTTTCCTGCACTCATGCCGTTAGTGGGAAAACCTAAAACTTCAATGTCAATGGGTTCGGACATATGGGAACTGTCAAGTTATTAGCTTTTTCTTCAACTTGAAACGGCCTGGCTACATACACCCAAAGGACACGAGGACAACTCTTAAGTTCCAACTCAACTTTTATTTTACTTTACAAAAACAAGTTATGCAAGTCAACAGAAAATGTTGAAATCAAAGACTGTTTTAACTTATTTTTACATTTGCAGTCCTAACATCTAAAATACTGAAATGCGTCAACTCAAATATCAGCATCTTCAAACAATACCAGTGATGTCCACTTGTTGAATCGCTTTTTTTCCTGTTGATACTTTTGTCTCCAGTGCTGAGTGAGGCTTTTTCCTCACAGGTGTACCCACTTCAGTGAATTGCATTCTGCTTTGCTCTAAGAGGGATTATGGGAGTTGTAGTCTTGGGTGCTGTGATGAGATGATCTGAAACGTCCTGGGGGCTGAGATTTATCTCAACAGGAACACAGTTTAATACAAGTAGGGCAGGCAGTTTATGATCCTTTCATGAGTCATGTATACAGTGTCGGAGAAGCAGTGAGTGGCTAACAGTCATGTTGGTTCACCATCTGCTGTGAATGTTAAGAGTCCTGCTCGTTTGCTCTTACTGGAGCCTCTGAAGACAGCATGGTCGACAAGCTCTATAGCAACATTAGGGGATAGTCCAACCATGTCTCTGTGATGATGAAAACAGCATTCCAGAAGTAGTTCTAGCATTACTCCTCCTGTTCTCTCCTTAGTTAATTAGAACCCTATACTATTCACACCAATTACATGATCAAATGCAAACACCCAATCACACACATTTCTTTATTACAATACATTAAACAGAAATTATTTGCTCTTTGTCAACTTAAAGTGCATATAAAAAAAACCCAAAACTGCTTCAAAAATAAGTGCAACCATTTGACAAATATATACAAGTAACATATCCCTGTGTTCAAACAAATATGCCATCATGTAAAAAAGTTTAAAGTGACAAAAATCACCAGTGCAAAAATTTCAAGTTTGTATTGTTCAGAAGAGCTTTTTCCAGTTTTGAAAACAGAGGTAGATAAAAAAGATGTTAGCGCTCAGACTGGCTAACAAAAGTCCCCGCCACATTAGACTCTTGTTAAAACCTGGAAGAGAAAAGGATGAATTTAATGGAAAATCATCATCACCTGGCATTAATTTATTATTTTACATGGTGGGTCCTAATATTAGGTTTCCAGAAAACCCCCTTTGTTGCCAAAAACATATTGGGTGTTTTGAAAGCCTCCTGTAAATAAAATATAATTTTTAACTGCATTACTGTGTAGGAGCCATTTAGTCTTTGTTTGCCCTCTATATTTTGTCGTATTTATCGTGTTTTGCCCCCTTAGATGGCAATGGCATTCCTGCCTGGACAGGAAGTAGGAGGTTATGGGTAGCAGGTCAAGATTCACCAAGATATCCTCAACAATAAGATAACCTGATAGTTACCACAATAGTGAAAAAGGGAGAAGAGTGGCGCTGACTGCAGCCCCCCAGCGGACAGGTCACTGAGTTATGTGACACTGAGGAAATGCCTGTAAACTCCTCTGTGGACTTGAAAGCAAGTGAACCAATACTGCTGCGCCATGCAGTACCCTCTGGGAAGGACCTAGTTGGTCAGGGGTTCATCCTACAGCAAGAAGTCCAAGCTCTGCCAGAACTACTCTAAGAAAAAAAGAACAAGACTGAAAGCTTGAAAACATGGAGTGGCCAGCACAGTCTCCATATTTAAACCCCATTGAGCTGGTTTGGGATGAACTGGACAGGAGAGTGAAAGCAAAGCAACCTACACGTGCTTCAGTAATGGTAACTTCTGCAAAAGAGTTGGGAAGAACTTTCTGAAGAACTGCAAAGCACCCGTGCTGCAGGGGACTTTTTTTTTATAGTCACCACACAACTACAACTACAATGCGTTTTTGTACTAAATTAGGTAGATTTTAAAATTCTGTTCAAGTAACCAGTTTAAACTTGAGCCTCTCTGTCGCATACATGTATCACAGCGACCCTTTAGCGACATCTTACAAGGTCCAACTGCACAGCAATGATTGTCAACTCCCTAATACAGCAGAGTAGCATGTGATTTCTTTAATTTACAAAATCTCAGAGGCGCCCAGATAAGGAGGACTAACAATAAGAAGAAATGAACTGCAGTTCAAACTATGTTCAAATAAGACTACTTACCTTTGGGGGGAGGGGTTATCTCTGAATCCTGTGTAGTCGTACCGACCAGACAAGCAGAGGAGCCAGACGAGCTGCTTTGACTCTCGTCATTTTGAGTATGTTCTCTTGATAAAGAAGCGAAATCTGTAATAAATTGGAATGCAAAATGTTATGTCAAAGATTCGACCATCTTCCAAATGATGACACCATCATATCTAAGTCTGTTCAGTTTTTTGTTTTACACTGTCACAGCATTTTAAATGCTATTGTATTCAGGAGGAAGCTACAAATCATATTATGCTGGTGACTTTGCACAGTAGAGTTTGCGATTGAGATACTCCACAAGTCAAATGTTGCACATAATACACACAATCCACGGATGGAGAAAAAACAAATTCCTGTGACAGAACTACCTAACGTAAAGAAACAGATTCATGACCTCAACTGCTACCAGCCACCAGGAGGCACCTGTCTGAACAGTAACTACAGAACCGATATTTATTTTCTTGGCAGAAAGTTTTGTATTAAAAATTGTAGTTCTTACAGGAGTCTTTTCCCTCATGGCATCATCAATTTGAAGTAAAGAACACTTCAAAATTTCACAACGGTATTCCAATCTAGACTTTAAATAATAATAACAAAAATAATTCATCATGTCATGTTTCACGTAGACCAACACCAATTACAACCATCATGTTATTACAACCACCATTTTGCTGAAATCGGTTTTACTTACTGCTCTGGCTTTGGAACAGTGGAATATCTGGTGAAACTCGTCCACTGTAGACTGATGTTTGGTCTTCATGAAAGTATGAGGTCGGTGGTGGCGACGACTTGAGTGAGGGTTCCAACTTTGTTGAGAAAAGACACAGACTTGGGCTGCTGATGTTGAGGCGAGCAGGACTGATGAGGGGCCGACGATGTCTGGCAGAACTGGAACTGGAGGTGAATGAACCAGCCACTGAGGGAGCCGGAGATGATGGGCGGCTCCAAGACTTCAGGGAAAAGTAGTCTGCGCCACAAAGTCGAGAAGTTCAGTGGTTTGAAATGGTTTCTGATTTGGTTGACGGGGATCAACGACAGATAATATAACAAGGCATACCTGAGGGCGGGGAGTCTTTGTACTGGGAGGCTGGTCTGCTTCCACTAAACAAGTAGCCATAATCTGAAAAAGGATGAATATACAGTCACATTAACCATGGCCCTGGTTTTCCTCAAATTACTCAGTGTTTTTCCATTTGCCACTTGTGACTACTGTGGTTCAAATAACAGTAAAAATAAAAATAAAAAAAAAAATAAAACAACATGACATGTAGAGAGGCAGTGGACTGGAAAACCAACAGACTGTTAAATTTGTCTTTTGTTTCTGAATAAAATGTCCAATACTTCATAGTTCTTTTATTTGATTTAACATGAACTTCAGCTGTGCTTCGCATTACGATTTTATATATATGTTAATTGCATCCCACTCCCCTGTGATACGTGTGTGTGTGTACCTGTAAGGATGTTTGAAAATGTGGCTATAGAAATGATTTAAAGAAAAAAAAAAAAAAAAAAAAACGTTAACTGGGTCACTTCATTGCATTTTAACCCAATTGCGTGGTGGTTTGACGCACACTGCCCTCTCGTGGTAGAAACTGATATATGCTGCTTTAAATGATGCTCCTATCACTATTGTCTTATATTAACATCACAACACAATCTTAAAATTCAGACTGGTCTGATTCATTTCAGACATTTAATATTTAACTGCAGATGTACAAATTTGTTTTCATGATTGTGGTGCTTAGTTTTCAATATCAACTAGACTCAAATCTGACCCAAATCCTTTAAACATATTTTAACGATAAATTATGATGACTTATCTAAAATGTCTGTGAAGGTTCTCAGTCATCCAGGTCATGGTATCTTCGTATGGCCATCTTGCCTACAATTCAACCCAGCAAGAGACTTATCTAAAAGTTTTTCCTGACTGTACAAACTGCATCTAGAAATCTACTCAGCTGCTCTTTGCTTTGTGGCTCATGACCTGGATTTTTGGTTTTTGCATTAAAATCTTTGTTTTTAGAGTTGATGTTACCTGTCTTGGTAAGAGATGGAATGGTGCCAAAGGAAAGGGCTCTGCTGAAACGACCAGGCAGAGACGAAGGGGAGGCCTTGTGCTCACAGGGACTCTTTTGGTGCTTGATAAGGTTTGAGATGTTGGGGGGCGGTGAGGGAATGAAGGTGTCTGCCAGGTCAGGAGACAGCAGTGGAGGTGGGCTGCTAAAGGGATGGAGTGAAGAGCTGCCAAGGTATCTGCAACACAAGAGCAGCAAAATTCTACTACCTGAAATAAAATGACAGAGTGCCTAAGACTTAATACTGAACAAAACAGAAACGTGCAAGTGATCTAACATTTTTTGGTTGTTGGACAGTTGGTAATCACTCGTTGCATCAACTATTGGTGGAACGTGCAGCGTTGACAGCTGGATGCCATTGGGAGATCTGCTGTTGATGCAGCTGTTGGGCAACGAGCAGCAGCTGCAACAATCGAACAAACAAGCTCTTAGAGAAACACTGTCCAGCCACAGCGACATCTTGAACATTCCAACAATCACAGCTGCCAATACAAGTTGTGACTTGTGCTTTCTACTGAGTCCAGCTTTATTTCATCTGATAAAAAAAAAAATGCTGGTCAACGTTGAACAGGTTTCCTTCATGTCTAGTTCCATTTTCTTTGAAAAGTGGACTTCACGAAAAACAAACTGAACAGACATCATTTCATCAGACGTTTATTACATTCCATGTACAGCAAGTCTACAAACTGGAGCCTGAAAATAATTCACAACTGTCACATTTCTGCATTCAAACAATGTCACGGGAAAACATTCCATGGACTAACCTCCATTTCTGAGACTAGAGTACATTAGGGCTGCTCCATACAGTCCGAAAAAGAACAAAAAACAGGGTCATCCAATTATTTCTAATGATTGTTTAGATACTTTTATTAATCTCCATGAGAAATTCATTTGTTAACTTGCACTTATTTTTGTTGACTTCGTCGTCGTATATTTACAAGTCACTTCAGCAGTGAACTTGAAAAACTTGGCAGAGAAATACAAAATCGAAGACAAAGATTAACAGATTTAGTTTTAAATTTCCTGTTGACTGCTCAGGTCATCTTGACTGACATTAACTGTCAGCCAACGTGTTGGCTGTGTTCTCTTAGCTAAATGTACGTATTTAATCAGTATATCAGTGAGTGTCCCACCTGCTCCTCCATAAATAATCACTACAAAGTGCCAACTGAAGGCTCACTCAGCTGAGCAAAGCTGAAGAGAGTTCAGCCTTTTCATGAACAGTGCTGCAGTTATGACACAAGAAGAAAAGCAAAATTGTTTTGCTTTCATGACTGCTGAAAGGCAAAACTGAAGCTTTAATTAACTGAGCAGCCCTAATGCACTTCAACACCCGTCAAACGACCTATATTTAATCTATCGTATTATATACACAGCACATAGTAGTGACACTGCTGAAAGTTTATGTTAAAGCAAAACTTTCTGCAAATACCTTTTTAATGTTTTTTTTTAATCTAGACACACACATTCCTAAGAAAAACAGACAACAGACAATAAGCTACAATCTGGTATCGTTAGTGCTATAAAACCACAACATCAACTACATTAATATAAAAAGTAGTTTTACAAACATCACTTCAAAAAACGTGTTTGTCTCAGAGTACACAACAGTACATGTTTGAAAGCAGTGCTCCCAGGGCTGAATGCTGGACACACGTGAAGGCTCATGGTCATAAAGCTTAGAAGAGTTGACAAACACTCTAAGAAGCACATTGGAATACTAAGTCATTACAAACATTCATAACAAAGACACACTAGGGTTTATAGTGAATACAACCTATTCCACAGCGTATAAAAATGTAACATATTGTAATTTGTACCATTCCATGGCTGCACAGTTATCTTCACTATAGCTGAACATGTTCATTAGTTCTTCATGTCTGGACTGTTGATTGGATTAAAAGGATATTTGCACATTTAAGGTTCTGTTTCAATCTAGACCCATGAGAATTCACACAGGAGAAATGTGGCCCTATATGGCAGCTAGTGAAAGATTAAATAAATAAATAAATATTACATACACTAAAACACTAACTAGATAGGATTTGTAGCTTCACAACTCTGAAAAGCACTTCCAAAGGAAATACTTGAAAAAATAAGTAATTGGCGGTAAATGTTCACAATACGGAGACACCAATGCTGGATGTGGATTCTCTCTGGTTGAACAAGACACTCCAACATGCAATAAATAGTTACTAGAACAAATTAAAATCACCTAACAAATTAAACCAGCTACTAGGTCATTAGTTTCGGTTTGTAATACAACCCAATTTTCCAATACATTCAATGTGTTTCAAACAAAAACATCGAGGCTGTGAGGTGCACACTGTCAAATATGACAACTTTCAACAATCTACTTCCTGCTACATTTTGCATAAGGTCAGTGTGAGGTAAAAACAGCATCAGATATAGATTTCCAAAAGGCCTTGTTCACACTGCCAGCCCCACATCTGATTTTTGTCCTATGTAGATTGCATCAAGAGAGGTTTCATGACTGAACAGCAAAAAACGCATGAAGTTAGATTTTTGCAAGTGCGTTCCAAACCACAGGTGGAGGTGATTTGAAATATGATATAAATCCAATCTCTACAGATGATTTTTCATACACTCTGGTCACTCCAATCTTATATCAGAGCAGCATTTAATGCACACGATATGGACAACACAGGTGGTAAACGGTCCCAGAAGCGTTGAAACATCCCGCAGCGCGTTTGAAAGTTCCGAAGCCCACTTTCATCATCAAAACCTCTCGCTGCACAGTGAATTCCACCATGACTGTCACCCTAAACATATTTGTATCACAACCCTGCATTGCTGTGGCCATCTGATGCAGTGGAGTAGTTCAGCACTTGGATGGAAAGACGTTTTATCTACATTTTCCCCTCAGGCAGGAAAGGACGTGGTGCTCCAGTCGCAATAAGTCATACTCACACTTCTGCATTATAATATTGTGTCACCTGTGCATATATTGACGCCTGTGTTACCACAACAACCTTATGCAAATAGATCTGTGCAGAGCACTGATGTGACAACCAGATGGATCTGCACTGGATTTTCCTGCAATGTGAACAAGGTCTAAGAGCTTTATGGCACTTCAGTGTTATATCTAATCTGAAAACAATCACCTCCAGGAACTGACATCAACATTTAAAGATATTTGCAAGTACCAGCACTGATGCAATAAAACCTCATGGGAAAATCCTTCTGACAGTGATTACCTCGTGCAATATCAAAGTAAGATAATCACCAGCCACTTAGCTCCTCTCAATAAGTTAAATGTTCTCCTGTGGAATATTGGCCCATAGTGTTGGCACAGTCATGATAATTGGGACAATAGGCGTATACAGCCTTATCATGGTAGGAACGCCTTTGTTATTCTGCCTCCAAGTTCTATAGAAACAGAGGAAGTGGTACAAGATAAACAAACATCTGTAAAACAAAAATGAGGTGTGGTGGGACAGCATCACACTGGAAGCTTATTTTAAACATCATGCCACCTTGTGCTCAGATTATGATTGTGATACAAATTATGCTTTAAACAGTATGCCAGCCTTGTTTGGGTCAATGAAAAACAGCATGCAGCATGCAGTGTATTCTTGCAGTACAAGCATGTGGAAATTTGGTGGAACTGGTCAGTTCTCTTTCTGGGTTCAGTGACTTTGCAAAACAAAATGGTCATTTTAGAGGTGTGTGTAATATAAATATACATGTATGTATGTATGTGTATATATATATATATCTGTGTGGCTTGAGGATCATCACATAAAGCTGTCATATTCAGGTTAGTTCATGATGCATTCACTTCATCATAATACCATAAACATCATCAGTTATAAACAGGATAAGATGTGGAAAACACATCCTGATAGCGTTCTTGAGAAGAAGTCCAAACTGACAGGATTTAATTAGTGTTAGTAGGTTTGCTGCTGCCCGATGTTGGTTGTCATGATTCCTAAAACTGTGTAATAAGTGATAATGATGAACTCTAAAAATAACATTTGCACTCAGAGTTCTGACAATACCTTCTCCATCACACCGTTGCTGCTCAGAACCTTGCTCAATCCTCATTTTCCTCATAATTTTTACATAACAGTAAAAGGAGTGATAGAGTTGTTGTTCTCATGAGGAAACAGTCGAGAGATGTCTGCCACCAGAGTGATGTTTTGAGCTGCGTCCAAAGATTAAATAGTTCACACGGGTAGGATTATACACAGTCTTATGGCACACAGCACAATCACAACATTACTGCTCAGTTTCTGACCTTCGAGATCTTGCTCTTCGTAGACTCTGGGGATTGCGGGTGGCTACAGCAGCAGAGAAGCTGACAAGGCAGCAGAGGGAGGTCGCAATGACCTTGGCTGTGTCCATCCAACTTGGGGCACTAGTCCAGTAATGCTCACCCAGGTGCAAACAAAGAATGAGGAACCACATGACAGAAGTGCCAGCATCAATTCTTCTCAGCCTGAAGACACAAAAGCATACAAACTCATATACCTACCAGACCATCACACACTACAAGCAATTTTAGTTACAATGTCGTTCTGATTCTACTTACCTCATAGGTCCTGCCAAGAAGATAGCAAAGAGACAAGATGCTAAACCAGAAGAAACAACAGCCATTTGGCTGTGCTTTCCATATTGCCACACCATCTTGGCATATTGTACTGGCATATTTGGGAGCAACTCCAGCAAACTGTGCCAGACATGTGTGCCTCCACTGATTTCTTTTTCGGGGGCAGACTCATTGTGGGTGCCAGGCTTTGGTGCTGCCGCCCCTCCACTCAGTGTTTGTGGGTCACTATATGAAGAAGGCTGGTCAGCCAATTCACTGACATGTGTAGCAAGTAGGAAAGCACATATCAGGAATGTGACAGTCCGTAGCAGTATGACACCCACAGGAGAAGGGGAGGAAAAGCTCTGAAAGCAAGAGAACAGGAGTTTGAGTGTGAATCCTAACATTTCAACATCAAACTAATCCTGACAGAAAGGTACACTCTGCACACTTGGTTTGTATTCAAGAGATTGAATAATGTACTTGACACAACTTAAGAATTCAAATCAGTTCAATCAGTCTATAAAGATTCGTTTTCACAAGGTCAGCTCATTTCATACTGTACAACTATGATAAAGTAACATATCGCCCACACCTTTATGAAGCCCATCATACGGTCTCTGGTGTGTGTAAGCTGGTGGCTGAAGAGTAACCCACGAAGCTGTCGATTTTGGTATTTGATGTAGTACTCCACCGCTGCCTCACATGGCCTGCACAGTTTGTATGTCTGCTCAAGATGATGCTTGTACGTATCAATTTCTTCATCGTAGTTCTCCTACAAACAAATAAACAAAACACTTTACTCCATATTTCAAACTTCAAGTCAGAGAACAAAGTAGTAGTAGAAAATGAAAAGCACATACATCGTTCCTTGGGATAAATGAGGCTAGCTGCTTGATCTTTGAAGTTTGGTTTTTGTGGCACTTCTTGCAAAGAAGCGTCTGTGAATTCACCCACTGCAGTGTTCCAGCTGACAGCACTGAGGGAGGGACTGCTGAAACCCCATGGTTGAGTTCTGTTGTGTACTGAGCTGGAATAGGTTTATTGTAATCCCCATCCTGGCAGCAGTTAAGATCATAAAGTAAAACAAATGAAATATCTGCACACAAACAAAAGGGAATTTGTACTGACTCTTGGCAGGCTACAGCAATAATCAACAGGTGCCATACTTGGTCAGACATACCTTCTGGAAGCCATTGTACTGGTCACAGTTGGGACAGTCCCAGCTGTTTCTGTTCCCATAGGGCACCACTGTATCATGATTACAGAACCAGCAGTTCACCTTGGCCTGTGTGGGCAGTTTTCTGGAAAGAGAGTTTATTATATAGCTATAGCTAGCTATAGCTCCACAAAGTCCATAAAAGTCATCGTGACAGCTTGCCCAAGCGCAGTGAAATGCCCGGTTGATGCTTGTAAAAGTTTGAAAATAACTTGTGAGACTGATATGCACCACAATAAGAAAAATTATAACTGTCAGGACACACGGACACCATCTCAAAACTACAGCTGTTCATCCTCCTTTGCACGAAGTTAGCACTAGCAACAGGAATAGCGTGCATAACACAAGTGCTGGCGTTGCAAATGAAACTTTAAAAGCCAGGTGGATATTTGCGTATAACTTACTTAAGACGACGTTACTTCTTTTAGTGATTTAATAATAAATCGGCAATTCGTAGAACCGTTCGGCACTGCGTGTTAGCAGTGACGTAAATTCATGCTAGTGCTACACGCATGCGGCGCAGGGCAAAGCCATTAAGTTACCTTACCGTGTAGACATTTTGAATATTAGCGCTGCAACGACAACACACGCTGTAACGCTGAACGCCACTTCGGAATACTTCGGCAGAAGATCCCTGAAAGTCTCCATTTGCGCTAAAAACTGGGAGAACATGACTGTATAGAGTTTGTACGGTACCGCGTAACAATGCACCGAGGAATAACGCGATAACTGGGCGCCACATTAATGGCCCATGAACCGGACAAGGAAACTACGTGATTCGCAGTGGGCGTTGTCCATTCAGGCTGCTTTTTGTTGTTGTTTTGTAAGCAAATATTACGAGAGTGACATTGTTTATTTTTTTAAATAAATGTTTTTATCCTGTCCTAAAAAAATAGTGTTTTGTTTGGGGTTTTTTTTTACACATTTTGTTCACATGTTCGTACAAATAGAGAAGCACATCGGCCGAAGATCTATTCATATCAATAGCCACGTATTTTCCTGAGTTATTTAGCGGATATAAGACACAAATAAAGCAGATTCAGTATTTCTAGGCACCCGAAATGATTCATACCTAGTCCTTTGACAGGGAATATCATGTTCGTAATTTATACGATCATGTTGAAGTCACCGTGGTCTGGAAGAGATCGCTGTTCACCGTGATTTGTCTGGTCAGTTAAATACTGGATTTGTGGTTGGTTACTCTATGAAGATCCCCCCCCCCTCCCGTTGCCAGGCGACGGCTGTAAACATGAAGTCACTGCCGGTAGAATACCGGCCGGACGGATTTGACAGTGACACAGATTGTTCCGTGTCCAGATTCCCAGGCTGCACACTAACCACGAACACTTCCACTTCGGAGGGTAGACTGCGGACTTCGCGCACCGCATAAGCGAACGTGAATTGGGCCGGTCCGCCCTTTGGCACCCTTTGGTTATTAATCCGTTATTTTATTGTGCTCAAATGTTTAAGAAACGACAGTACAGTTCACCTCCGGCCGGCATCACTTAAAAGACGAACCTCTCACCTCTGCTCTGTAACCTCTCACAAAAGACATTAAATCCATTTTAATGTCA
>CAAKHB010001361.1:308741-358211 GCA_901007665.1 Aeoliscus strigatus
AACTATTAAATGATGAAGTCATCTGGAATGGCATAGAAAGCCATCTTGCAGGAGAGTTCAATATTCTTTGGTTTCATGTGAATAAGCACAAATAAAATGTTTTAACATTGATTTTGTGGCAATAAAGAGTCCAATTATTTTGATATGAAATATATGGATGCTGTACAGCATGTAGAACTTTGTAGGAATTAATTATATAAGGAATCAATAAAAATTCAATTATAATAATAAAATAAGGTCGACAGACACTAATGTACTATAGGAATGAAAGAGCTTATGACTGATTATTATACTAAGATAAAAATTGTGCATATCCAAATAACTTAAGGTCGAACCAATATGGTTTATAACTGCTTTCAATAAATCATTTTATTACGTCTTCAATAGTTTGACTTTGAGTCAAGAAAAAGTGCTGTGTAACTTATTGTATATTATCGTGTTTCTGTCTCTCACACAGGTTTTTGAAGTTTTTATCAGCTTGGACAGATAAACACTGAACAGTGACGTTTCTACATTCAGAAACTTACCTGCAGCCATTCCACACATACCTTTTATGCACAAAGGGAGGGAACAGCTCCAGTTTACATCCCCACAGATCAGGTCAACACTGCTCTTTTCGTTCTGTGTCATGACAAATGTTAAATGTAAGGTGTGTGCTACAAGAGATCCTTCAGAGGTTCCAGATACCTCAATGGACAGAAATAAGTGACATTTAAAGTATTTTCTACATGTATGCTCTTTAAAATTACATTGTATTGATTAATAAGTGATTTATACCTTCTGCGGTATCTAGACTAAGCAAGAGGTGCAAAAGGCCTACCGTCTGGAACAGGACTGACATAAAGAGAATTGTTTATGTGCATATGCAGATTAACAACCATTTTTATCTGATTTGCTTCATCTGGAAAGAGTACTGGAGTACTTGGAGGAAATGTGTAGGCCTGAAGAGGGAAAAAAGGACACTATGGCTGATTGGCTTTTCGTTTCCACATTCCTGAATATTTATCATACATTTTTACAAAGTAAATCACAGTCTGTTCTGACAGTGCACTTTACAGTTGTGACAGTTTACTTTTATATCGCAGCATATGCTTTCATGTGTTCCTACAATAGTATGGCATTACAGGAACATGAGTTTGTTTTTCGACTAGGAACTCAAAGTAACAGATTGGTGACTGCTGAATCTGAGTCATCAGGCACCTGTGAGGCTGGAGAGATTAGTGATAAAAGGAAGACTACATGGCATCTGTCTAAAGACAAACGTACAGTATGTACCACAAACTATGGTTGGCTCCTTGACTTACAATAGTCATTTTGGGCTCCACTCTCAGACCTGCCTAATCGGTTGATTCAAGAAAGACCCAACTTCCTTAAGTATGTGT
Source organism: Aeoliscus strigatus (assembly GCA_901007665.1). Classification (NCBI taxonomy): domain Eukaryota; kingdom Metazoa; phylum Chordata; class Actinopteri; order Syngnathiformes; family Centriscidae; genus Aeoliscus; species Aeoliscus strigatus. The sequence goes on from CAAKHB010001361.1 coordinate 310,124, forward strand.
GTCAATGACAGACCAAAGAGAACACTTCGTCTGATGCAATCCGACAGCTAAAGAGAAAACACTACAGTTAATGAAGAAAATAGGTCAAGGTACAATGAAAACATTTTGTTGTGGTAGAAGTGCCAAGCAACATCCAATTTAATTCATCTGCAAGTGAACTCTTGTTTTAGAAAATGACTGTATGGCAGGGCATGTCATAGGTGAGATATTTTCCTTGGCAGTACTTACTGTTTCTTGGCAAAATTTCCTCAGTAGGTGTGGCTGTTTCCCAGGTGATGAGATACTTCATTTCACAGTGCCACTGACCCATGTCTGCTCCCACAAAGCATCTTGTAGATTTCTGTATGATGGCTCTTCAACTTCGTCTGTGCCAGCTTGTCTCCAGAAAGTCACACACAAATGCTCACATATGATACCTAAAACACCTCAGTGAGAGATTCCACATGAACCGCATTAGATTATGAGATGGTGTTAGAACCTTTTACCTCTTGTTTGACACGAAATCACGTTGTCCGATCGACATGCCAACTGTCTATTCATCAAGATAACATAGTTGTCTGCCAATTTCCAGAGTCAGATCTATGACAAGATAAAGCCATCATAGATTCAATGAGTGATTACATACTGACAGCACCTTTGTCTCTGGAATGAGGAGGTGGCCAGGACAAAAAGTCTTAAGGTTTCAGCTGCTAGCTTCTTCACTGACACATTTTATTCCCCTGAGGTTTAGTTTAAGCTAAACACCTTGAGAATTTCAGAGTCACTTTCATGTCTAATTGAGGTACAACTAGACAGAATCTCACAAAAACGTTCCTGTTGGATGTGTTTTCTTTGTTTTCCCTGCAGCAGATCTGGGATCTGTGAATACAGATAGCAAATTATCTCACAGTCCCGTTTAACCTGAGACATGTCGGGAATCCAACTCACACTTGCAGCTCTGGAGGTACAGCAAAGAGGCTAAAGCCATTGGTTGTCATTGAGCATTGTTGCTGGCGGAGGTAACAATCAACTTAATAACTGCTAACCTCTGAGACAAAGTGAACAATGGGATAATCACCAAAATTCTTACAAAACACAGAGGCGTTCTGGATTCCTATATTTTGAGACACTAGGCTAAAATTTTCATGAGAATCTGATCATCTCATTACAAAAATGTAACTACTTTGGTGGCGGTAAGGACAGTAAAGATCCAAGGTACTATAAACACAAGAATATGACAGTGTTGCATTAAAAGTGTAAGATTCATGTGAGACAAACAATTGTCGTGTGGAGGTTGGTTCTCACCTTTGATAAAGGATGGTGTCAGCAGCACGACAAATGTGATGTGGATGTGTTTTGCCATGGGAATGTGAACTTGTGGATGAGTGTGTGTGTCTGTGAATGTTTTCCATCTGCTGGATTTACATGAAATGATGATCAGGATGTTTGTGTTCAGACACCTCAACATGACGGCGTCATGAGGGAATTGGTTTGGAACATAATTTCCTGTACGTGGCAAGTCCTACAGATGCACTTATGTGCGCACATTAACACGCATACCTTGCTCTCTGGCGCTATCTTGTGGACTTATAAAGATGGAGAAAGTTACAGACAAGTGCTACTAAGATGGAGTAAATATGAAATCATCTTCACTGTTCAGGTGATGCAATAAAACTGCTCAAATACACATCTTAATACGATGCATTTTTAATGTTTCATTAAAATATTCAGAAAAACACAATGACATGGTGGTTCAGTGGTTATAGCAAGAAGGTCCCTAGTTCCTAGATCCCCTGGTCTGGGATCTTTCTGTGCGGAGTTTGCATGCTCTCCCCCATTCGGCATCCTCCCACCTCTAAAAGTATGCAAGGGTTAATTGGCTCCTCTAAAAATTGTCTGTAGTTGTGAGTGTATGTGAATGGTTGTCTGTCACGTGGCCCTGTGATGAGCTGGTGACTCGTCCAGAGTGAACCCTGATGTTCACCCGTTGACAACTCTGGCACAAATGCGACCCATAACTGAAGCAAGGGGGAGATGATGAATGAACGTTTTTACTTTGTTCATTAAAAAATGTATGAATGTATTCATTCATAATATACATTACCGTAGTCCAAAGGTGTTCAGATTGTGTCTGTGCTGTGAGGTGGACAGATTTGAAAAGTTTAGGCGTCAGTGGTCCTTCTAAACAGCAGAGGGCAGCAGAGTGACACTTTTTAAGGCTGCACAATCTGCTCAACATCTACGTTATTTATGTCAGTGGAAATTATATCTAATTATCTCCAAATCCCGTATTTGACATCACAATGATTTATTTTTTATACTCTGTGTAGAATGACGTCTTCTGCCATATGACTCTTGATTTCAGTTAGTATCAGATTTGAAAAACAATGAAAATAAGGAGGAGGAGGAGGAGGAGTAGGTCTGTTTTTTGTGCCAGTATTTGTTTTGTGATTTTACAGGTATCTTGTGACAAAATAAACCTGTGTTCTTTTGCGAATGTGGATTGTATATATTTATTTTTAATTCTATTCTTGATTTGAAAAAACAAAATACAAACATTGTGTGCATGCCCTATGACATGACTCCAAAATATTACAAGCAGCGAGCAGGGATGTAGCAGGTTCTGTTTTTTTTTTTTGGCAGATAACATTATAGATGGTGAAACATAACCAATGAATTAACAGACCATCAAAACAAAAGCAGCTTTTATGAGAAAACACCTCAATGCCTGGAAGATGTTGTGTGCTACTCCCTGTGGTGATGCAGTCGTTTTCATGCTCATTGACTTGGTGAGAAAGTTGGTAAACAACATCCACTGTTGGACCTGTTGACCCCTCAGATCTTCATTCCAACACGTCCCGTTCCAGATAACTTTGAAGCCCAAAACAAAAAGCAAAATGTTTCCCCGGGGTCTTTGGAATTCATGCAAGAAAACCACAAAAACAACACTTCATCAGGGGCACCGTTGAGAATAGTGATGTGCAATATGTGGGGGAATTTAAATGAGAAGCATTGTGTGAGGGAAAAGCCAAAGAGATTTGTCTCATCCCTGGCCCCTTCCTTCCTTTTTACTAGCCTCTCATGAGTGACTTTGATGTGGACAAGATGATTGAAAAACAAAGCGGTGCAGCCTAATTTAATTCCAGCGGAGAAGAGGTTAGTGGGATGAGTGGGTGGGAAGGGGAGGCAAGTGGGGAGAATGCAGTTTCGTAGGAAAGACACGGGAACATCACATATCAACCGGTGCATCCATCTGCCAAGGAAAGGAAGGGAAGTTGATGGAAAGAGGGAGGGTGAGGAGGAGATACTGGGTAAGTGAGCAGGGTGTGAGAAAAGGAGCTGCAGTTGATCTCTCTTTAGAAAAGGCCCCCCACTCTCCTGCTGGGTCTTGCTCAGCTCTTGTCCTCTTGGTACAATGCTGGCGTAGCAGCTACCCCCCTCTGTCCTCTGTCCCAGAGTCCGCCCCCACATGTGCCTCCCTCCAACTGACCTCCATGTGTTGGAGATACGCTGACAGCCTGGACCCAAGACCCCAGCATACGGAGGCCAGACCTTCAGGGCCGCACTCCAGTGTGCTCCACAGCTGGGACTCAGCTGGAGACGGCAACGAGCCTTCATGCAGCTACATGTTCTCTGCTCACTCCGTTCCCCCACCCAGGTAATCTGGTGGGGGAAGACAAGCTGCAAATGTGACGAGTCATGTCATTTCACATTGTGGAAAGAAGTTGATTTACTTTTACTGATAGCAGGCCCTTTAGGAGATTTTCTTCCTCCTGGCCTAATTGATTGCTGATCATAAATGACTTTACATTTTACAGTTATTATTAATATGGTTAATGTTCTTATACATGTGTGAAACCATTTACGATATGCAATGTTTGTACTTAAATATGAAGTATACAGGCAGTAAACATTTCCACGCAACACAAATATGGATTAAGTAACATGCACAGTGGCTGGATAATGTTTAACAGTTGTGTTTATTATATTTATTTCTTATAAATGCATCTTAAACTCAACAAGAGTTTAAGATGTATTAGTTAGTCCATGTTAGTCCATGTATTAGAGCATCTTCTGGCTGCAGACTTTCACAGCAAGTCACACCAGTCGTCTTTTCCACCTTGCTGCACTTTCAGTTGAATTACAAAGGAAAAGAAGTCTTACAAAATAGTTAACAATTTACCAAGTACACTTTTCAGCTGCATCGAGTGTTGTAGTGTTTGGTCCATTCCCGATGCCTCAGTTCTGAAATGAACCAATGTTGACTCACGGCAGGAATATGTGGCCATTCTGATGCTAATGGGAGCTTTAACCATCTACTTAACCACATAGCCCTCAGTCTCGATAGAGGTCCACTCAACCCAATCCCTGTGTGTGTGTGTGTCTGTGTGTGTGTGCAGAGACAATAAACAGGAAAGCCCAGAAGACCAGAAGATGAGCATGCCAGAAGGACACACTTGTCAACTTTTGCTGCGTCACAGCAGTTTTTATCACACTAACTCTTTCATGCACAGTGGTCACTTGAGCGGACAACTATTGAAAACCCACATGGGAAACTCTTTCCTTATTGAATGAAATGTGATATATATAAATATATATATGTGGGCAAGGCAAATAAGGAAAAACAATATGTTTGGGGGAAAGAAAACCACTCTTTTATAATATGCAAGCATGAAACATGAGGGAGATGAATAATTTCAGCCAGCGTGTATGAGCCACTATTGCTCATTGTTCTGCATCTTAAAACAGTGTTTATGTCACACAGGATTATAGGTTCAAGGTGAACGATTGGAGGGGGTCGTTACCTGTCTGGGTGGCTTTGGCTGTCAAACTAGTGTTGGGGAAGACAAGGGTCAACAAGTTAGCATTATGACCCTTTAATACCAGGAGATGCTTGCTGCTCGGCCTGGCATGGCACAATACAGTGCCGGAGCTAGGACAGGTGGTCATTAAAACTGCTGTAATCCCCTTCATGAATGGCTCATGGGCAGGAAGACGGCGAGAGAAAGGGAATGTGAGGGAGATAGGGAAAGAAAGACAAAGAGATAGACAGAGCTGCAGGCAAAGAGAGGTAAGGGTGGGGAGTGTTTGAGGCTTTTTAGCACAGTCTGTGGGCCGTGCTTCAGAGCGGATGTGTTAACAGTTTCAGGCTCAATGGAGGGAGAAATCCCCACAAAGGGAGGTGTACAAATATTGTGGGAAATCCGTCCGCTCTTTAATATTTCATGAAGGCCCACAATCTATTCATGGGACTCCATTCCTTTGGAGGGGCCCACATTCAGGCTTACTCCGCAGGCTCAATGGGCAGCCCTTAATTGAGTGCCCGCTCATTCTTCGTCTCCCTGGCAGATTGTTCCCCATGAAAGCCCCTGCCTCTTCATCCTCCTCTTCGGCTCCGAGAGTGGCCAAAGAAAAGGGGGCATGCCTTGCTGGTGGTGCATGTGGGAGGGTGAAATAACTAAGAAGGGTTTTTGATGGTGGTGGAGGGGTGTTGATGGTTGTGGATCAAATATTATAATGGGGCAATAGGTAATGGCAATGCTCATGGAGGTGGGGGGCAGAGGGTTAATTCTCAGGATGGAGTGATGGAGAGAGGGTGATAGGCGGGAGACTGCATTCCCTCAGATGGCAGGAGTGTGCGTGACAGGGCGTCAGCGTGACATGCAGGTTGTGCGTGCTTGTGGTGAGGAGGTTCTTGTTCACGTTGCCTGGAACAACATGGGACAACCAGTTTACATTTTGGCCCCTGACATGCAAAGTGGTATTTTAGAGGACAATTGCATTAGTTGAGTGCAGGCAACCAGTCAAGAACATTGGATTATTATCTGATTCAGTGTACCAGCCCACTTCAAACATAAATGTTTGGTTGACAGATTAAATAAAACAATTCTGTTCACAATTGCTCCACTCACTCCGACCACAAAGCACTTGTACATTATCTGCTGTTGCTCTGCAGGAAATGAAAAAAACTTTTCTTGTCATTTAGTTGTCTCTGCTAAGGTTAGACTCTCTCAGTAGTATCATCCAGTAGCTACTTCCTAAAAGTATCACAGATTCTTAAAGCCGGTGTGGCTGAGCCAAATGAGACACTGGACCCCAAATTACTCCTGATGCTGCATCATCAGTGTATGAATGTGTTAGCACCAACTTGTAAAGCAGCATCTGCCAGCGAGCATGAAGGTGTGTATAAGGCAACATTGTAAAGCAGGTCGAAGGGTCAAAAATGTATCCCTTTACTAGTAGTATGACGTCCTTTGGCCAGACATGCAGCATTGGAGAACAAAAGATCAAGAGTATGTACTATAGTTCAGTATCTGGTACTTTGAAACTCCACTGGACTATGTTGATGAAGATCTCACAGATTAATGTTAAGACTGCATTATAAATGTTCACCTCATGCCTGCACTGAGCACTTCATCCAGGCTAACATGTCCTCAGCTCCACCAGCTGGGAGTGTGACCTGGGGGCTCTGGAGTGACCAGGAGTCCTGTGGGCCTTCAGCTCTAGCTTGGGCTCCTGATCCCTGATTAAAGGTCATCCTGGGCTTTCTGAGGGCCCTGTAAGACCCTGAGAGTCGGGCTCAGTCCCAGTCGCTCCCCACCACAACTCGGATGTGTGTCCAACAGGCTTATGCTAGCTCATGAAGGATGGAGAGAACCTGCAGAGAGGAATCCCAGAGAGAGGCAAATCCTCTACATCAAAACTAACTCACATTCACTCACACAAGAAAAGAGTATACACACACAAACACTGGATGCATAATTCATCCCTGTGGTGGTACCACGCCCGGTATCCTGACTGAGCACCCCCCAGGTGGAGTGTGGCAAAGCCATGCTAAATGGATTCCGCAGTGGAAGAGATTTAAAGCTTCCATTGAGCTCAGTGTGTTCCAGCCGACCGCGGCTCAGAGCTTTGATGGATTGTTCCCAGGTTCACTCTGGCCAGGTAGCCCTCATGACACCCCTAAACTGATGGTTAATTTATTGCAATGTGCTGTCCCTGACTATTACACAGACACGTAACAAAAAGTGAATTGTTTAGCGGTAATGCACGTGATTCTAGGCAGAAAGATGATTGGACTGAACCTAACATTGTCCTTTACTTGTTAACCTGGCAAGTACATATTATTATATTCATTGATTTAATCCCTAGCGGCCCATGGGCTCAGGAGGAAGTAGTTCAGGAACACTCTAATCCATCCGAGGATATGGAACCATGCCGCTCCACTGGGCCTTTGTATCAGCAGGTATTAATACCACAAGTGTTGCTTGAGAGTGAAATTGACACGTGATTAGGACTCACTGGTCTACCTGCGAGCTTCAACAGGCAGCAGGCTGAAGAAGCCCTGAACTTTAAATATTTTTAGACACAGTTTTACAAAATATAGAAGTGTCTTCCCTACTTTCACTGACTTTAGTTCCCTGTCTGTTCAGAGGATTGTTCTTTCAGATGGTCTTGCGATTTATTTTATTCATTTTCCCCTTAAAAGACGCCATAAATTCTCAGGCTTTTCATTAATTGTGTGTATCCAAGTGTTAAAAAGCTAGACACGCCTCAGCCCTGGTCTATAAATTAATTCTGCTAAGTGGCGGCATGCAAGACCCCATATTTATACTTTTACTATAGGCCTGGGTTGTCACTTAGATAAACACAGCAGAGGTTCATCTCATCTGGTCCACAAAAAGCCAGAGTGTGCCGCTACCAATGGCTCCACTGAACTTTGACCTTTGTGGGTCACAGAGAGCATTTGTCGCTCGGTAATTGGACAGAAGGGCCCTTTCGCTCTTCATTTAACCTTTGGGGTCCAAATCTTTCTTCCCCAACTACCATAAAGCCCCTGCATCTGACCGAGTGTTTTCAGGCCTGTCTTTCCACCCCCATCACAGGCCATTGAAAGCCAGAGAAAAGCTGAAGTGTGCTTGCCCTGTCAGATACAATGGTAGAGTTAGTGACCCCTGACCCTGCTGGCCCAGCCCTTTCTTCCTGGATCAGGCACTGCCTTTCGCTACGGTCGGTTATTGCTCCACAGCTTGGCAACAGAAAGAGGGTAAACACTTGTTAAGATTCTTCTTAAGGCTCTCCCCCAACTTCTTTTCTCCTTTCTCACTGGCTTATATTTTTTTTCTCTTTTGGTGGTTTTGTGAGTCTGTTTGAGGATGGACAAGAGTTACTGCAGGGCCCTTGCTTTAGATTCAGGCAGCCGCTTCATCATCCATCATTCTGACAGCTCTTTGTCACTGGTCCAAAAGGAACAGGAGTCCCAGTTGCTCCGAGGATGAAGGGAAATACACTAAAGCAAATGGTTTAGACATGCATCTGCTTGTGTTTAGAGGCGTTTTCCTGGAGCAGCTTTGCATAGATACACTGACAGCCAGAAATATGGAAACCATTGTCAAGGTTGTCGCTCCACACAATCAACAAACTATACAGTGAACTAGACTGCTTGAATTTCTTTTGCACTGATTAAAATGCTTTGTAAAAAGGTTTTATGTGATGTATTGGTGAATGTCCCGACAAGCCTAATCTTGTTATCCACTAATTCTACTTTAGTATGTCTAGTTCCTGGTTCCCCAATCCTGTTGGCCCATTTGCTATGTGATTTCTGTGACTCTAAATCCAACATAATTGGGAGTTCACTCCATCTGGAATTACTTCCTTTCCTTAATCTCTTGAGTGCTGCTCCGAATCCTTGTGTGTCGTTGCAGCGTTACCACGGAGACCCTGTTGCCCCTCCACTAGGCTCTGGCGATCACTGAAGTACAACAGTCGACCGCATGTGCCCAGATGCTGAGCATGCGGCCACAGTAAGAAGAGCATCCTGTGAGGCAGCCACAAACATATGGGCTGAAAGGGAGGACTCCTCCGGAGCTGCTGGCCTTCTCCTCTGGGACAGAAGCCCATTGTCCTGATCCTGCCCTCCATGCCACTTCATGGTGCAAAACAGCAGTGTACAGTATTGTAAACTGCTCTCTGCTTCTTTTGCCCCGTCAGGCTGTGAATAGCAGGAGCCCTCTCCCTCTTTCCCGCTCACTCCCTCTCACTCAGTGGGTGTTTTAGTGCCCTCTTCTTTCATCCCTTTATCAAGCTGCCTTCTCCCTTTGCCACTTTTGCTCAGTTGCTCAATGTTCTCCTGAGTGATGGTCTGATTGTCAAAGAACAATTAAGCCATCTGATTTCTCCTCTTCTCTCTTGTCATGTCTGCTTTGTTTTAGAATGGGGCTGCCAGAGTACAGGAAAGGCCTTCAGGTCACGTCAATATCTGTCTGGGCTTTAATGTATAGCCCCCACCACGAAGACCTTTAAAATAGAGATCTGGACCGGGCAAGGTTTAGATAATGTATGAGGTACAGCTCCCAAACCTCTACATGACATTATCTAATATCGTTTGCTAACGTCACAACCGTACAACTAAATTTAGTTGTAAACTTGAGAAGGGTCAGATTTCACACAACAGGAAAAGTGAAAAGGTTCTGTCAGATAATTGTACCACTTCAACTCATCTTGTCAGCACAATAAATCTGCCCTTGCCTTTGAAGACACCAAGAAATACGTTCCTTTTTAATCGACAGGTGAACCAAACAGCTGGGAGACAGCTTTGTCCAAGACGGGATGTGAACACACGATCACCCCCGCTGCTCCTTTTGTCAGTGTAATGTCACATCTGTGACCTCGTCTGCTCTCCTCTACAGGTTTGTTGTTCATCCTCTTCCTTGCTCGTACCTTCCGCTTCATTTCACCATGTCTGGGTTCCTCCTTTAACATGGGAGCAAGGGCTCTTGCAATAGTGCTGCAATAAGCCGCCTCTTCATGTCTAATCCTGTTTTAATTTGACACTCCTCCACAGACTAGTTTCCCACAAAGAATAAACGGGAAACTAAACTAAACTCTCAGACAGTTTGAAATCTGTGCAGGCAGGAAGTGGTTTGATCCTTCATCTTAGGTTACAAATCCCGAAGACTACGTTATCACACTCTTCTTTGCATGCAGTGGTGTAGATCCATGTGTGAATGCCAGGTTTGGAACCTGCAGGACTGTAATAAGACTGATCACTGCTCGAAAGAAAGGCATCAAACTGCTGGAAAAAAGAATGAAACAACGAAATGTGATTTCCAAGACCAAGTTCTTCCAGTTAATAAGGTCTCCCCGAATACTCTACTGAAAATACAAATAAAAAGACACAACAATATTCATCATTGCAAATGACGGAACAAGGTCTTTGAGGTGGCGTTGGTTTGGCTTTTGGTGATAACATGTTTGTAACCCAGTTGGTGTCTGTACAGCATCACATTCTATATTTCTCTTTAATCATTTCTTTTAGCTCTGTGAAGCTGGCAACTGTGGTTTGTCCTTCAGTTCTCTTGTGAAGGAACACAGACTCTCCTGATCCACAGGATCAAAACCTCATGCAAACTTGAATTGATTAAAAAAAATGTGAAATGCTTATTATATATTGTCAATTACAACAATGCTGTGGATATGGAAGATGCACATTTCTTCTCATGAATACATTTCTACAAAGGACAAAATCTTTTGCCATTCTCTGAGGTATTCACAGATTCATGACTTTATTAGTTCCTGTGGTTGTTCAGTGATGTGAGTCTATAATATGATAACAATACCTCATAGAAGGAATCATGTTTGTCACAGATGCAGAACTCCATCCGCTTCTTTTACCTAGAAGCATCCATAGCCTCCCTGCCTCCCTTTGAAAGCCACGAACCCGCTCTGTGGATGGCATGAACTGCTCACTCACCTTCTCATGGTTAGATCTTTGGTCCACTGACATATGGAGATATATATATGACATACTGGCCTTTTACAAAGTAGTACAGTCTAATGCTCTAGAAAAGGACGTGTTAAAGGTTGTAGTCTTTATCTTCAGCTTCAGTGGCGTGTGTTGAGGTTGATGGCTGGTGAGGCACTGACTTTTAGAGTATTTAGAGTAACCAATTAACATTAGAGGTAGGAAGAAGCCGGAGTAGCCGGAGAGACAAAGTCCCAGATGAAGCAATCTGTCCACTTCTTTTACCTATAAGAATCCACAGCATGTGGACACCATGCTAACTAAACACCAGCCAGCCAGCCAGGAAATGAACCTTCAGTGCTAATCAGTGCACACTGTGTTGCGATAAGGTGTAATGTGATTCCCAAATAAATGAAAATTATGTCCAAGCTTTATTTTACACATAAAGCCAAATAGCGACAGAATATCAGTATCACTGAAAGAGAGAAGAAATTATACCACATGCCAGAAAGACAGACTTTGACTCTGATGTAACAAATCACTCGAGTCGACCACAAACATCCACCTGGAGGAAAATTAACTGAAGAGATTTCTGCACTGACCAGTCATAGGAGTATATCCCGCCCAGATGCACAGGAGACTACTCCTCCTCACAGTGACTGTCACACTCGCTGAGCCAATAAACTCATCCAATATACAAATGCGACGTACTGGGGAATATGGAATATATGTATATTGGGCATCTGCAATAATGTTTGTATTTTACTGTATATTTTATTCTATTTTATTCAGATGAGCACATTTATGTTTTACATGTACTTTAATACTTTCACTTTCCTTTATTGGCTGGAGCTATTGTAATATTGTTACAACATAAAGTACTTCTGATTCTGATTCAGACATTCTTTGCTTCGAATTTGATGTATTTTTGCATATGTAGCATTCGAAAATTAGCTATCTCAAACTTAACTAGCTCAAATGCAATAGCTTGTGTCTGATTATAGAGCATTCTTTTTCTCTCTCGCTCTCTCTCCTCCCAGTGAGCGGTTAATGATCTGCCTGTGAGGGCTCGCTGTGTGACAGCAGCGCAGAGCACTGTGGTGGTAATGAGAGAAGAGGACGGCCAAGCCTCCCCTCCCACCCATACAGCCCTTTGTCTCTTCCTCTGCCCCCCTTCATTACCTTAATGTGGCCCTCTCCCTCAGCTAAAAAGGGCCACTGCCAGTTTGGCAATGGATTCACACATGCAAATCCCTGCCCAGTGCTAATGGAGGTAAATGAAAATTAATTGATTCTCATTCAAAGACCTTTTCAGATGCCTGTTCTCCCTCCGTGTTTTCTTAATATGCAGACCTTGTCTCTTCAACAATGCACACTTGTCCCTGAAACTCACACAATTCAAACATTTGGCGTTGCATTTGGCATTGCTATGCAGAGTGGGCAACACAAAAGCGAGCGAGGGAGCGCAATGTCCTGACACCTAGGTATGTATGAGATGTGTGTCTTTGCTCTCGGACCCTCACTGAAGCCCAGGGGTGGCTTGTTTAAAAGTTAAAAGCAGTAATTAAACACTGGGGTTTCAGTTACTTACCAAGCTGTGGCAAAGATGATTTTTCTGTGCAAAAAACAGCTTATTGAACATGAATTAACATCTTGAATCTGCACCATTTTTTTAGGCCTTTGGTAGAAAATTTGTATACCCTTTAAGAACAGAGTAGATCTCTGCAACCACAACGGTTTATGTGATGCAGTTTGTTTGGTATCATATTAAAGGGAATACTTGACATTTTTTCAGATGTGTAAATATTAGTAGTATATTTGTAACTGGGAAAGGCACACACTTCTGATGAAAACATTTCAAGTGTGCCGCAAGACATCACTTTTCATCACAATACCTTTGGAATGATGCATCTGCAGCTCTAAACCTCAGTCAAAATCATTGCACAATACTCAGCTATTATTGCATAGCTGATGTGTGTGACCTGAGTGACCTGATGTGTGTGACCTATCTGCTGGCTGGCCGAAAACAAACAGGAAATATGAATATATCTAATTGATAACTGTGTGGCATGCAAACTATGTTATGACATCCTCATTGAATAACATCTTGAGATGATCAGATAATCCGTCACATCAACACCTGACACTATGATAATGAGGTGTGATGGATGGAAATGTCACATGTGTGATAAGGAGGCTCTGCTCTGCCGCCGCCTGTCCAACGTGTTTGTTTACCAATCAATCGATCACCCTCTGTTTGCCTTTTGTGATTTACCAGACCTCCTCTGCTCCTTTTTCCTTCTCTCTCTCTCCTGCAAGCAAAGAAATAAGGGACTTGTGAAACATTAACCAGACGGAGGTGAAGTGACAGAGATGAAATGAGCCCGGAGGGATGATGCCGTTGTTATCTACCAATGGGACGATTGTTCTTGAGTCTGTAAACTGTTACCCGGGGTCAGCTGAGGGGTCACAATGGCCTTTCAGCCCAGTTTTATCTTCAGTGGGAGACAGCAGCTCATTACGCTGATATACGGGACGACATTCAACAACTATATGACTTTATAGAGCTTAGAAGAAGAAATGAAATGCATGAGAAAAGAGACTGTCACTTGCAGCAGTGGCAAAGTTTAAAGACATCTCAAGGAGAATCGGAAAACGCATATAGCTCTTGTAATTGTGTGAAAGTTCAATTACGGCGAATCGAGCTGAAGTGATGGACTCACACTGACACGGTGTTCATCCCACACCGTGAAAAACATCATGACCTCCCAGGAAGTGCTATTCATATAAAACTGAATCACATTCACTGGTTTGAGCCAATGACAGATAGCTTCACATCATTTCAGCGACCATACCGTGAGACCACAGCGCCCATCAATGTAGCAAGCAAAAATGTACAAAAATACCACACACACACACGCACACACATACACGCCCACCCTACTGCACGGTTCACACACACACACACACACACAAAATGACACAAAAAACAACACGTTTCAGAATCTTGAACCAATCAAACCCAATAAAACTAACAAAGCTGGGCAAGTTTTCTGAAAGAAAACTAGAGATGGTCCTACAATGAATGCTGGTGAAAGGAGGGCCATTTGCTAGGCTATCATTCATGAGCTATAGCTCCCATGCCTGTACAAGCTTGCTCCCAGCGCCACACACTTGTTGCCATTGTGACACACTGGCAGAGAGAAGCCTCTGTAGTCCCAGGATCAATTCAAACCATGACAACACCACACTGAACCAGGGTGCCATTTGTTCGGAGGAACCCCCCGAATCCTCTCACCCCATCTGTCAGTGGGCCTCTGAGGCACTTTGTGTCTGTGTGTATGTGTGAATGTGAGTGGGTGGGAAAAGGGGAGTGAGGAAGGAGGTTAATCAAGATTTGGATGCGTACGAGTGTGGGAGGAGGGTCTACGTAGAGAAGGAGCGTGCATGTGTGTGTGTGAGAGACTTAATGTGTGGTAGGGGAGCATGGTCATTATGCTGATTTTCCTTTTTCCTCAAAGACATTAGAAGAATACTTTCTCTTACCCCCCTCTCCTGGTCAGGCCCTCCTGTGCCACCAATGTTGCCCACTTTTATGGTCAGAGGGACAGACATCTGGGAATCAGGTCAATTATGGATGATGGCTCACTGATAAGAGTGAAAGAAAGTGAGAATGAGAGAAAAGTAGTCACAGGGAGCTGCGTTTTTCGTTTCTTTTTCTTTCTTTTTGTTTTATCACTGCTGGTTCGCTGCAGCAAGCCTGGCCTGACCTGACTGCTTGTTTTGTCAAATCTGTTGTGACGCTCCTGGCTAGATTTGTTCTCACATAGACTTCCCCCTTCAGGGCCACATGAACCCCTTTTTCTTCCTCCTGCCCAGTGTGGTACTTCCCCTCACTGCTTCACACGCATCAATGTGCACCTGCAAATTCTCAAACCTCAGCTTTCATCTGAATTTCATTGATAATGCAGAAAAGATGCAACAAAGACCGACAACTATTTGTCCTTTGCTTAATTGAGAAACCTGAAGAGTCTCTTTCAAATGCTTCCGTGCGGCAAGTTGCCTCAAAGAACAACTCCTGTTCAGTTCACACTTCCGTGGCCCTAAAAACAACCGGCACTGTTTCCTGCTGACCGCAGTGTTAGATCAGGGTTCATGTTGGTTCTAGCTCACAATGGGACAAGTGCTGACCTCTAGCCGTGGCACTGACACGCTCTCATCCAGGGGTTAGGTGCTGAGGCAGATGTGTGTAAACTTCTCTGGCGAACAAGAGAAGGAGGCCCACTTGTTTTCTTCCTCATGGTGGAGTAAGTGTAAGGTGGGTCTAATTGGCACATTGGGTTCAAATAGCAGTGGACCAGTCGGTGGTGGAGAACAAAAAGTTGTACTAATTGGTGCAGGTAATTAAATGTTTTATACATGACAGAAAGAGGCACAGAACGAAAAAAAAAACATTTACTCAGTATGTTAGCCCTAATAGAATAGAATGGAATAGAATAGAACAAGCCTGCAGTTACATTGTTTTCATGGAATCAGGTGGGGAGGTACGGACCTATTTATTTATTTATTCGTTCATTCAGTCGTTCATTCATTCATTCATTCATTCATTCATTTTGAGTCTGTGATTTGTGCCAATCTTGAACTGCATTGAATTCAGGAAGACCTTCCAGAATAACTCAGTACAGTTCAATAGTAACATAAATTACTGCCTCCAAATGATTATCAGAACAACTAGACAGTTTTCTCAAAGGTAGTACATGAACAGTTCTATGGTTTTTGGTGAAATACCAGTAGGGGGCAGTCTAAGTCTGAAGGTGGGTTCGTCTCATCCAGTCTGTGTTGCCACAGACACCAATCATCCCCAAAGAAATCAGATGATGAAAGTCACATTTACAAATACCAGACCTTTTCATGTCGTGTTTCTGTTGCACAATCAGGCTGATGTTGATATTTATTCATTTATTTAGATGACCCAGTATCTAAAAATATCTTTTTCTCTATTTTTTCCTGTCTTTCATCAAACAAAGTAATGGTAATGTTGATCATGAACAATAGAGGATCTAGTGTGTTAAAAGCACCGGTTAAGGTGAATCACAGAGGTGAATATTTCTAATTTTGGTTGCCTAGGTGATCACCAGTAATTTCTACATTCCATTGAAATTGACATCAGAATTCCTGTCTAATGAGTGCTGGTGAAACAAATAATTAAAAGCACCGTAAGACTGGAATACCAGTAGAGAGACAGTGGCTGAGAAAAGGTAATAAGAGGCCATTTAAATCACCCAAATGGGACAGCCTGCTTGGATTCAGGGGGGACCTTTTCTTCTGCCTTTCAGGCATGGCCCAGAGATGTGAGGGATGTCAGCCTGGAGCAGCACCTCTCCCAGTATGCCAGTGGGAGTATGAGATCCCAGAAGGTCCCGAGTGTGAACCTCTCATTTTTTCCATAGCTGAGAAGTCATAAATGTCTTGTTCCTATTGTGTGGGAACTCATCTTGGACATTGTCCCTGCGGCTCTGCCCACCAGTAGCCAATAAGTAGAACATGGTCTCCTATTGAGCAGCAGTCTAGCATTCCTGGCATTTCCAGTCGGCTGTCTGGCATAAGGTTGGAAGAGACACTGTCAAGCAGAGAAACCTTGTTTTGGTCTCTTTTCCTGGGGAGGAGGCTCTGGTTGTCTCCAGAATGGAATGCCATTGTCTTCAGTGAAGGACCAAAACAGACCAAACCAGTGACACAGCCAACATCTGAGTAACTACTGGAAGTCTCTCAAACAGAATGTTTAATGTTTTACGTCTATGTGTGGTTTAGGCTGTAGCTTCATAGTCGGCATCCAGAAGTCAATCTAACTGGTCTTCTTGTAACTTCCGACAAAAGAGTGAAAGTGAGAAAGAAAGAAAGAGACAATAAGGGAGAACAGTGCATTCAGATAGAGGTTATATATTCAAACAACAACTTACTTTTCTCTTATCTATGCCCTGTAATATAATCAATACTACTCTGTAACTTAAGTGTTTACCGTCTGCAAGACTGGGATCATAGCGATTTTTGTTTTGTTTCTCCTCCCAGATTCTATTTCAAATTACAAATCACTGAATATGTTAAATCTTAAGGGTACTTAAAGGTTTGTAATGTGCTTGAGGATCAACACTACTCAGTTAAACATTCAATATTACAAAGATGGCGCTGCTACTCGCAGGGTGTATTTCCCACTAAAGTCCTTCTCACAGTTTAATATCTTCGATCACTGGGGTTCCTTCCTGCCTCTGTTGCTTCAGTCTGAAGCGAACTGAGTGAACGCAGCAGTCCAGGCTTCAGAGGAGAGTTACAGATGATGAATGAACCCTGGACATTAAAGAAATTGCTGCTTTAACTGGTTTTATTATATAGATATTACTTATAAATTATTTTGTTCCGCTGTTATTATTTTTAAGGGATAACAAGATTGAATAATATCAAGTCACAGACATTTCCCTACTAAGTTCTTAGTTTTAGTTTGATTATTTAAGTGCATTAGATTCAAGGCTTGGATCAAACTGTCATGTTGTTCGTCCCTCGAGATGACTTTAGTACCTGCACACCAAAATTAATTCAAATCTTTCCAACTTAACTTGTTCTCATAATGATGAATGTCCTTGGTAATGGTATTGATGTAACTTCTTGTTGGTTTGGACCTGATGGCTTTAGTATTCACTAGTTGTGTGGGTTTGGTTTTACCTCCAAGTTAAGCTGGGTGAACTAAAAAAAAAAAAAAAAAAGTTCAACTGGCCAGTTGTCAGACTTAGTCCCATGATAGACGACGATAGTTTGCTGAAAAGCACATGAATGTAAACCATTTATCGGACTGATGTTTTTCTCAGCAACTTTTCCAGAAACCCCGGTGCTTCTGAATGTCTGAGTGAATCTTCCTCTTAAAAAAACAAGGAGAAAGTTGGCGAGGAACATAAACTCTTACTTGCAGTCATAAAATAAAAGTGTTAAAAGGATAACAGCATGTACTGTGTCTAAATGGACCCCAGGGCCCGGTGTTTTACCGCTCTGGATTTAAAGTCTCGTTACTGGGAGATTATTGGATTTAATCTACTAAAAAGGAGCGTGAAGTTCTGATCACCCTGAAGGTGTCTGAGAGCCTCCTGAAACAGTAGGGGAATTCATCCAAGAGGGCCATATGCCCTCTCACAGCTCCACTCTGAGGGGGGAGAGGTGTGGCGAATTCTGAAGTGAATCCCATTCAAACGTCACCTGAGGCACTTAACCGGCAGGTAGCGCCTCACTCAGTCAAAGCAGCTTCATGTGTGGTGAATCGGCCGGGAGGTTGTTGATGGAGCACCGGGTCACCCGCGGTGTGAAGGAGCGTGAGCTGCGCCTCAGGGCTGGTGGTGGCTGGATAGATGTGGAGCGGTGAGGTGCGGAGGGTGGCCATCATGGGAGTCCTTTGAACTGTAGGCTACAGGTGGAATGTGCTTAGTCAGCAGGTCATCTTTCTCATCCTGCTTAAAGGGTGAACCTGTTGAGCCAAGCTGATGCTAATTGTCCTTGATGTGGTGGTCCGTGACAGAGATTTACCAGTCATTGCGACCAATCCATTGTCTATATTCACCTCAAGCAACCCAGGTCCCTTTGCATCTGGTGAACATGAGATATTTTCATTATTCACATAAAACAGACGTTAATGCACCATGCATGAGAGAGAGTGCCACAGCTGCTGTTTTCTCAAGCTGGATAGATAATTATGTCCTGCAGCTCCATACACATAGAATCCTCAATGTAAATCACTTTAATTTCATCCACAATGACTTTTCACTCTACAGAGCCATATATCATTTAATGTTGCCGTCTGAGAACTTTCACCAAGATTTGTCTTTAAAACACAGTTTATGTTCATGTGTTTTCCATGTTCTTTCTATCTTACTATTGTTCCTGACAAATCGCCACACTGATATCACTTATTGGAAATAAGTGTTGTCTGAGTATCATTACAACAACGGTGTCCAAAGCGACCTTTGAGGACTGCCGATTCTGCAGGTTTTAGACGTCATTTCACCATTACACACCTAAATCAAACTCTGTGAAGCTCTGCAGAGGCCTGACAATGAGCAGCTGATTTGAATCAGGTGTGTAGAGCAAGGTGACATCTAAACCCTCAAGCACCCGTTTGGACACCACTGCATTACAGCAAATGAAACAGGGGAGAAATTTGACGATATAACTAAACCAAACACATACATCTGGATTTTAAGAAACCAAATACTACTAAAAGGAGATGTGAACCAGTTAAGAAACATGGCTGATGTATGGCTGTGTGTCATTATTGGTTAACTGAATTAGCTTTGTCCATATTTCAAGTGAGTGTCACGACATACCTGTTGTCAATAAAATCTGTCCTGTCTTAATTATGACTTACGCTGAATCAACAGGATGGCGGCGTCATGTGTCACTATCTGACAATGTCGTCACATACGTAGTCGGCCTACATTGCATGACATCGAGTCCCTGGATGCGGCGTGACTGGAGCCTCATGTCTCAGGAGACTCGCCATCCCTTCATTGGAATCCTTTTGTGTCTCCCCAGACGGAAGCCGTCTGACCACAGGGGCTCCAGATCACCAGAGTCCAACCAACAGATTCACAACATTACTCAGCATCACTTGCTTACTTCCCAATAAGTGACAGAGAATCATTGACTCACAGCAAGTAGCCCTCCTCCAAATGAAAACGATGGAGACGCTGCACTCTCTGCAGCAGATGTCATGAGGAATTTGCATAAGGTGGTTAGACTTCAAAGACAGGATCCACAAAAGAGTCTTGTTTCCATAATTGTTTCAGAGATGACTGTGGTTCCATCAACACAAACAGTTAGAAACTTTTCAGTCTGACTTTTAAGAGAAGGATTTAGGGAAATAAGGATTTATTTCAAAGAGGCCGATGAACCGATGCAGGCGTATACACTGTACACGATGCTGCTGTCGGCGCTCTAGTACACTGAGATACAACTACATCTGTCTTCTCCTACTATGCGCCAAGAGCAGCAGATCAAGGCCTTGGCCCCAGTGGTCCCCTGTTTGCCCCCAGCCAACCTCCAGGTGGGCGCTGCTAATGAGCCCCAGTCGTAGCTCCTGCGTGGGCCTCTTCTTCCCAGGGTTGGAGGGGACACAGAGGGGGTGCAGGGGGTCTGCTGGCTGGGTCAGCACCAGGCAGGGGGCAGGGGATGGGACAAGGAGGAGAGACTCTAGAAGGGGACATGAAAATCAGACTTTTCAGACCTTATTAATGATGACTTTGTATATGAGTGGGGGAAGACTGAATGTGAGGGCCTTGTGAGAGAAAAAGTTGCCACATGGCGCATTATTAAAAGAGAAGTCTGTTTTTGTGCTCTTTGATCTGTCTTTTTTGTAACTGACAACATAGTGATCTGCTTGTTTCCTTGCTCGCTGAATAGGGACGGCGGTAGGTTCTCTTTGCCTTTACAGTGTGAGATAGTCCTTCTGCTGCGTTGTGATACACGTGAAAGAGAATGCAGTGACAAATGGGAGCGTTTGTCTGTTGCTGCCAGCTCCTGCTTTTGTTTCCTGAGCTTTTGATGTGATTGATACACCGTGTTTTCTAAGACACAAATCGTCTCCTCCGCAATGTTTGGCCCAAAACAACAGCTAACAGGGAGGGTACGCTGTGAAGTGCGTGAGTATCCACATCAGAGGGAAAAGGAAGGGCGCCATGTTTGGGGTTTACAGGGCGACTTTGATGATGGGATGATGTTGGAGGTGACTGTAAACACGGCCCTTGGTTCAGCTACTGTGGATGCTGGGTCATTGCTACGATCAGATAACTGTAGCTTTTGACTGGCGAGAACAATTGTCCCGCTTTGCATTTTTAGTCTGGACATAGGTTGTTAAAATGTCTCCGGTTGTCCTCTCTTTTACCTGTGGCCATCAGCTGTTGTTATATAATCATGAAAAATGGTGTTGATGGAATTCAATCAGACTGATGCTGAGTGGCAGGCTACCACAAATACAATAATCTAAAGGTCAATTAAAGCTATTCAATATATATATATATATGTATATATAGGCAAAGTAATTCAGTTGGGTAGTCAGCCCTTGTGAGTGTCGGTAGTTTTGTCGTCATCTAAGTTGCAGAACCTCTTGAACACTCTTTTTTTCCCTTTTGCCATCACACTTAATTCAACAGAACATCAGACTGCACGCTATGCACTTCTGCTCTGTGTGAAACTGCAGCCTCTGTTCTTGTATAAACATTCCTATCATTTCCATTGGTACGATATAGGCTGGGTGTGGGAGGGATTGTACTGGGTCGCTGTTGAAAGAGGCAGATGGTGTTTACTGAGGATTATATCAAACTCTTGAGGGCTCACCGTCGGTTGCAGCTACATAGTAGACCTGGTTCAGGTGGTGTAAAGGTCTCTGTGGAATCTTGGAATCCTCTTTTTTTAAGATTGTTCTGTCATCTGTTGACAAATTAATTCTGCCCTAAAGGCATAATCATCTCCATGTTACTCAAAGAAATGATCAGATGATCAGCTTTTAAAACTCTGCCAAAGATCTAAATCTAAATATCCCATCTGTTTCTTACAAGCGTGGCTTGAACCGGACACACGCAGCTTCCTCAGCCCTCAGGCCAAGCCTGCCTGTCACCTCATCACTGAGAGTTTACACCCACGAAAGGAAAAAGATTATAGACTCTTTTTTTAGCTCTCTGTCTGCGGAGTAAAAAGGAGTTGGTTTTCCTGGGGCGCCATTTCTGCACACGCTGGATGTCCTGCGGTGCTGGTCAGTCAGGGTGGAATAGCCGTGCCTCATGGGTTCATGCTAAAGCCATAAAGGACTCTTTGTCACCCAGGAGCAGGGTCATCTCTCTCGTCCACTGGCCAAAATTTGTTCACATTCTCTACCTTTCTTATGATTTTGTTTGGTTTCACGGATCACCAAACAAAAGTGCAAATCCTTGAATTATTCAAAGGAAAATGAATAAAGGATGAATTTGCATTGATTTTACTCGTCCACAATAGGAGTCGTTTTTTGTGCAGAAGAACGAGAACGAAATTGAATAAATAGATCAATGGCACCTTTTAATATGGCTATCAAGGAGGGGTATCTCAAATTCGGTGCTTTGTGTTTAAAGGATTTTCCATTGAAATTGAATGTGACTTTTGTGTGCAATTCACGCCTCTGAACTCAAACGAGAAAAAAAGACCAATCCGACTTTGATTAATCTGGCCTGTGAATGTTTGGAGGGGCTCCATATAAATCAAAACTGATTGAGGATTCAGAAGTTTAATGTGACGACTAATGTGTCTTTTTCTGCTCTGTGTTCATCTGGTTCACTCATTCACCACAGTCTGTGGAAAACCTGTTCTCTTTTAGTGTGTGTTTGGTTTGGCTGGAATGGATTAGACACAAGTTCAATTTGAAGCCAAAAGACAGATAATGCAAATTTTCTGCTCAATTTTGGTTTTCTGCATATGTTGGATGTTTGCAGCCACACAGAGCAACTGTCAGTGTCATTGGAAAATTCTTTATGTGGACATTGTTGTACAATTTATTTTTCCATTGTATGCTACACAATACACCTTCTGTGTGCATGGAGGGTCCTTTTACTGATCACACACTGCTGGCTTCTGAAGGTCTCATTCCGGGATTCATAACTTATGCACACATCCTATTTACTATTTACTTTGCACAATGCTATATATTTGTATTTCTGCGTTATCACATATCACTTTTGCTGTAACAACTGGTCACTTTAATTTCATATCAATATCAGCATATCAGGGATTTTTCTTTTTCTTCTTTTGTTTTACACAGTTTCTTTTTGCAGTACAAATCTTATCTTGTCATATCTTATTTTTATCTTATTTATTACTTGTCTTGTCTCGTCCTGTCTTGTCTTTTCTCATTTCGTATTGTCTGGTCTTATCCATATAAATCAAATCCACTGAAGATGGAAGCCATTCATTTCATTTAGCCCCTGTCTGCTGGAGCCTGACACACACTGATTTCAGTTTTATTTAGCATTTGTTTACTTTGTCTTCAGATAGAAACATGTTTTAATTGTATAGTCTTGTAACGTCTAGAAACATACAACAAGAGGGAGTAACATGAATCCAGATTAGCAGGCAAACACAAACAGCATTTCTTTGATGCTAAGTTGATTTTTAGATTTTCTCTGCCCTCTACGTTTGATCCTTTGTCTTTCCAGTGCCCACCCTCTGTTTCCAACCCAGGGTCCTCTATGCAGTGGGCTGAGGGGGTGCCAGTCCCATGGAGTGCAACCTTGTTCAAGCGTTGCCCATCAGGGCCATATCTGTCATAGCATATTCCACTGTGCAGCTATGATATGAATGAATGAGGTGCTGTGCCCAAGCTGCAAGTGTGGGGCTCAAAGGGCTGCTGAAATGCTGTAATGTAATTATGTGGACAGTCTCTCAGATCCATTAGCTTGAAATGGTTCTACAGCCCCCATTCAACCAGTGGGGCTGCCATGTCTTTACTCAGGGGGGCTCTGAAGTCATCTGAAAAGACCTCCTCTGTACTCATTGTGCTCATTGTCTTTGTAAGCCTGTTATTAGTGAGTGAATCAAGTTACAGCACACCACTGATGAGAACTTTAGAGGTTTTACAGTTACAGGTGGGGGGGGGGTTGTATTAGTAACAGGACATCTGTGCCAATTAATCAAATCAGTGTGAAGGAAAAAGAAATTAATTTCACTGCAGGATCAAGGACCCTCTAAACTATTTTAACAAACTGGTTTATGGCTCCCTCCAGATAGGAAAAAACAAAAACCTGACCTTCATCAAAACGTTGTAATTGATTGTAGAACTGTACAACTATCCACTGATATTTACTGGTACTACACTGTGTTTATTCATGTACATTAATCTTCTCATTTTTCATTTTGAGGATAACAAAGAGAAGAACAGAGAAATTAAATGAAGTTATTGTGTATTCATTTTCATTATAATGTCATTTAAAAAAAGATGAAGAATGAAATGAGCGACAGCCTGTGTTGACACAAAACGTGTACAAATATAAAACAAAAAAATATACAATATACATATGCTATTAGACACATATTGTTCATGTCCTTGTGTTTGTATTCACATCTTAAGAATAATTAAAAACTACTTAACAAGTTGTCCGTGAGCTAAATAAGCTAAAGATTCCATTACAGCCTTGTAGTTTACAAGACATTGTTCAGACATTTATTTACGAATCAAGTTAAAGGTTCCAGTAATTTCCAAAATTTGATTGAGTGAGTTTAAGTGCTTTGTGTTTACCTAATCTCTGGCATTCACACAGACACCAGTGGAAATGTCCAAATGCGTCACTGCACAACTTTAAAGGCCTTCCCCGTGCATTGCAGTCTAGTGACCCATTCTAAATAACCTATATCATCGGGGAACTGTGGTTTATAAAGGAGTCCATTGGGACCTCTGCTGAAAGGGTTTTTTTGGGTGGAAGGCTGGATGAAAAGTGCAAAGAGAAGGATAAAGAAAAAGTATAGGACATGTCAGGATGCCTTTGGAAAGAAAACAAACTGCAGAGACCAATGTGAGTTGACTTAATCTGATTAGGCTAACCTCATCAACAGCCCACTTAAAAGGGAGAAGAAAGCCTTGAATCGGGGCGAGAAGCAAGAGAAAGGGGTCTCTCTCTGTTCAGAAAGCCAAAGAGCCTCTGTGAATACCCCACATTGTACTGGACATGCTGGTCTGCAGATGGCAAAATGACAACAAGCTGTTTGAAAAGTGAGGCAAATATAATTGATCTCTGGAAAAGAAAAAAATGTGCAGGTATGAAAACAGCCAAGAGAGTAATGAGATTAAGGAAGAATAAAGTGATGGTCCATGAAAATACCACTTTCACTCATGTTTTTGTGCAGACATTTGGCTTTGAGAGAAGCTGTGACTGAAAGGCTGCACCCACCACTGAGAAATATTTCTGAACTCTGTTCATATCAAAATGAAAGTCTGATCTCTAATAAAGCTCCTCAACATCTTGGTACGACATCAAGCACAACATAGTTGAGTTGTTTTCATATCAGCACAATTGATGGGTGTAATAAGATATCAAATACATCAGGGCACTGCCAAATTTAAGGAAATGCGACCAACAATGCAAGTGAAATATTTCAGCCTGCAGGGAACAAAAATCCCCTCGGATCGTTTGCCAAAAGTCTCGAAGCTCATATTTCTTCAAAGATATTTGTTGATATTTGTCTTAATTTTCCAGCATTCACTTACATTTCAGCATTTCCCACTGGGTTTTCAGCTGTGTGTTTGTGAAACTCTGCAAATCCTTTTAACAGGAAGTGGGAACTGCTACACGTGTCCTTTCCCTCAGTTAAGATCTGCTGCTGCTGTGACAGAAGAGATAAGACCCACAGTAAAAGCAATAATACCGAGCATGATGCTTTATGCAAATCGAAGTAAACTCAAGTACAGTATGTATGTAAATTATTAGGCTGGCTCAGTACTTCTGACTGATATTTTATTGTCATCGTCATCAACCCTGAAGCATTTGTGGGCAAACAGCATTTTACTGTCGCTGGTTTATTCAGAGTTTAAAAAGTGATTGTCAGATGATTTATGGGTCAAAAGAATATTTGTTTTCTCTGGGTTGCAGTTACTGGACTTTTCCCTAACGTCTCACTTTATGTAAGAACATCATTTGAACTTATTACAATGAAACGCTCTTTCATGGAGATGTTGGCTCTACTGCTAAACATCTGCAACATCAGGTTCTTTATGAAATGGTTTTCCTTTTGTTCCTTAGATTAGGCAACACTTTTGTGTACCACATACACATAAACAACAATATGTTGCAATTTAAAGATGTTTCAGAACATCAACTATGTCAAATCCTTCCATGAAAAGTGAAGCTGTCTGTCTGTTTATGCAGTAGTGTGGAACTAGTGTAAAACTACAGGTGATTAATGTAATGAGTTACTGTCAGTCAAAGCATCAAACATGACATGTGGCAATTAAGCATAATTGATGAGATTTACACTCTTGATCAAGGCGCTTTGTCACTTTCACTGTTGACGGAAACATGCAGGTGAGACTGCTCCTGTTGGGGGATTTGGTGTCAGGATTGTCCACTGTGGAGTAGATGGTCAAAATCACACATTCACAACTTAAAAATACAAATTCATGACTATTCATTTGTGTTTGCAGTTTTAAACATGTGCGTGTAAATTAAATTGTACACAAAATGATGTTTTCAAACACGAGTCAGTAAACCAGCTGATGTGTTTTATATGTGAATATGAAATTAAATCTTATGACTACAAACAGTTATGAATGGAACTCTGATTCCTACCACAGAGACTCTATCACAGCATCATGGATTTCAGCGGGTGCACAGGCTCATTGCATGACAACAAATTAAGCAGCAGCAGCAGTCAAAGGAGCACTGAGTTGTCTAAATCTGCAAACAGCTTCTTTTTGGGCCTTTTCATCTCCCCTGGACGTCTCCTCCCGCAGACCTCTCACTCATAAAGTGAAGTCAAACAGCAAGTGTTTTTGGCTCTCTGTGATTTCTATTCTCTACATTCCTCGGGTCGGCGGCAGCGGCGGCATCAGCTTTAATGTTGTTCCAATGACATAGACCCTCAAAAAGTTTCTTTCTGTTGAAGTGGAAATTCCTGTTCTCTTTGTTGCCTAAACCTACATCTTTGAAATGCACGAATGAAGAGGAGGAATTATTGATGGATGGCGTTTGAAATTCCAAGATCTGATCTGTTTTCAGATTGGGTTTTGCAGGTGCTCCTCCACCTATACAGAATTATTAAACCCCCAATCCCATTAACTCCAGTGCTGCAGGGAGCAGTTGTGTAATTCTGTGTGGAACTCTGTAGAATTAGATTTGCATCATTTGGGCTGATCCAAGAGCAAATAAAAGTGATGTGAGCCCAAGCACACACAGCACACACAGCTGGCCCTTGAGACTCTTGGATCCTGGGTAAACAAGTGTCCAGCATGTCTGAGCACAGCTCACCAATGGGAGCGCATGAGCCTCTGAACAATGGCCGATACTCCACTTCAGCCGGGCTTAGTAAAATTTTATTACATGTGGCTTGTTCCAATAGACTCCGGGCTAAAGGAGGATCACAGACTTTGTCATCAGTTTTAAGATTACTTTGACATCTATGCCTCCTCAGGCTGCATAATACTCCTTTTGTTGCAAAACATGGAAATCTGCAGTTCACTCATATTAAGTTTTAATTAATAGCAACTGTTGCATGATGTGCATTTGCAAGAATAACTGAATACATTCCATGTACTCTCACATAAAGACATTTTTGGCATTTTATTTACTTAATGAAAAGTGGCTGTTAGTGGCAGTAAAAAAGAAAACAAAAGAAAAAAAACAACGTCATGTCTGCTTTCTTTTTCCATTCCATTATTTGTTACTTAGATTGTTAAAAGTTGTTTAAAGTTAGAAATCCACACGATATGTGTATACAAGCACACAATAACCAAATGTAATAAACTTAAATCATATGTAGAAGAGAGGGACAAAGAAACTTATGAATATAGTATTTGTCTGCACAGCACAATCACGACTATTTCAACAAAGAAAACAGAATAAAATATCAACCAGAAAAAATGGTAAAAGAATACAAAGAATAACAAAAGAAAATCTAAGAACTACTCAATGCGACTGTAAACAATGTTATTGCTGAGCAGTATTTCATTATCACTGTTTAAATATTCTGCATGAAACATAGATCCTGAGCCGGTATCCAAGCTTTAAAGTGGTTACAGAGATCATAAAACTAAAACCCAAAGTATTGATTCATGGACAAATAGCAGAAGTACAAAGGTGTCAGAGTCCTGTGAACATGATGATAATAATAATAATAATAATAATAATAATAATAATAATAATAATTGCAATTCGTTGTTGCATTTTTGCCTCATGATGTCGTCATTATTGTTCAATGTCTATAAATCTGGACGCACATGCGCCACCTTGTGGCCTTTCCAACAAGATGAGCAAACAGGAAAGCTGAATGTCTCAGAATACACGAGCAAGTTAATCAATAGAAAACCTAAAAGGCTGAAGGAAACTTTCAAGGCTTAAAAAACAAATAGAGTACATCGTTTTCTGCACAAACAACATATGATCAGCACTTACATTACATGCGAACATATGTGCATCATTGCACCACTATATCATTTAAATTTGTCTGTAAAATTACAGCCCCCTGTTATTGGGGGATGAGACTTTTTTTTTTTACTTTTAGAACTTTCTTGTTACAAACCAATGAAGTCATATTTCGAGACAGTTGACATTTGCCGTTTTGCCCAAATTTTCATGAACGTTTATATACGTGTGTGCTTCACGTTTCCATGGTTAACTTTATAAAACCGAGTCACTAGATGGCGCTCTTCTTTAACGTTGTCAAGCTGCCTGGACGTGTCGCAAAGGGTTCATCAGTTAAATGGAATGACGTATGCACACACATATACTGCCCTCCATCATTTTCAGAATACACATCCAATGAGAGAGACGAGTTTTAATGACTGTTGTCATTGTGGGGGTTGTACTGTTCTCCTCTCCTTTCATTCCAGTTGTAGGAATATTCTATGTGTATGATTTCATACTTATGGGAAAACATCAGTGGCTATTTATCAGTGCACGTTCCGTTCTACTCGTTGTATTTGAGTCTTCACATCACAAGCTCTTTGTTTTCTGTGCCGGAATCTGACAGTTTTGGCACGTGCTCCTGGTAGATCGAAAAGAAGAGCGGCCGCTCATGGCACGCGGACAGATGTGCCCCCCCCCACACACACACACACACACACACACCACCACCACCACCACCACCACCACACACACACTCCTCCCTCATCCTCCCCCTCCTCCTCAGGCTGCTCCCGCGCAGTGATGATTGACACCGAGCCGCGGCTTCAGCCAATCACAGGGCGCACGAACTTATTTGCATAAAGTGTCCGCATGCCATTGGCTCGGAGCGTGCGGCTGCAAACCGCCTCGCGTGCCATTACAGACGTCTCACGTCCTCCGAAGGATTCTTAAAATAGATTCCAAGAAAAGTCCATTCATGTTTGAAACAAATGAATCGTCTCATTGTCATTCGCATAGGGCGCCTAAGGCACGCGAGCTTGGACTTTTTGTGGTTTCATTCCCAGAATCCAGCACGTTTCCATGAACTGAATGTGATTAGAACCATACAGCCACAAGGGAACAGTATCAACACACACACACACACACGCACACACACACACACGCACGCACATCTTTGACGGGCACGGAGAGCAAACACCGAGCGCATTCCCTCTTATCACCTCTCAGCTCGGCTACGCGCGCGCTCCGCTTTGTTGTTCGTCCCTGCAGGGCTGATTGAGCAGCGCGTGACTGACGGCCCGCGGGGGTGTTGTCCAATCAGCGGTCTGCCCCGCGCCCGAAGGGTGAGTCCTCGCTGCTATTGGCTGAGAGGAGTGTGGGAAAGAATGCAGAGAGGGTTTCACACGAACTGGGAGCACGCGAGGCGTGTATAAGTAGCGCGGCGGCGTGTGGCAGCGGCAGAGGTGGAGACACGTCCTGCACGACGCGACGCGACGCGACGCACGTTCCTGCACTCACATGACAGAGCTGCGATAATAAGAGGCGACACGACGGAAGCGGACTGACCGAGCATCTCTTACACGCTCCTCAGCGACGCTTTTGGGTTGTTTTTTTTTTTCTTTTTTTCTTCCAAAGGGGATTTACTTCTTTCCGCTGTGATCAAACATGCCAGCTGACACCATGGAAAAGCAGACGGCGTCTCCTATTGCGGGCGCCCCGGCGAACGGATCACACACACCGGACAAACCCAAGAATGCCAGCGAGCATAGAAAAGTGAGTATAGTTGTAGTTCCCCACGTACAGATGGTGGTTTAAATAGAGTTGGTGAACAGAGAAACTTACGCCGAATTCTTTTGCAGTCATCCAAACCCATCATGGAAAAACGACGCAGAGCACGAATAAACGAAAGTCTTGGGCAACTGAAGACGCTCATCCTGGACGCACTTAAGAAAGATGTAAGTTCCAGACTTTGTGATTTGGTTTGGGTTTTGTTTCGGAATGGTTTTCAAAGTGTCTGACGTGTCTGACTTAACCTTTATCATCTCCCCCTCCGCAGAGCTCGAGGCATTCCAAGCTGGAGAAAGCAGATATCCTGGAGATGACAGTGAAGCACTTGAGGAACCTGCAGCGCGTACAGATGACCGGTGAGTCGATTCAGACAATGTGGATCAGGAAGCCACTTGGAGGAGACTCCAATCCCCGGATGTATTATTCATATCCATCCTCTCTCCCCGCCCCCCCACAGCGCTCTCCCCGGATGCTACCGTCCTGAGCAAATACCGAGCAGGATTCAACGAGTGCATGAACGAAGTGACACGCTTCCTGTCCACCTCGGAGGGGGTGAACACTGAAGTGAGGTCGAGGCTCCTCAGCCACCTCTCCAGCTGCATGGGCCAGATGATGTCCATCAACTACCCGCAGCAGGCGCCCCCCCAGCAGGCGCACCTGGCGCAGCCCCTCCACGTGCAGCTCCCATCCACTCTGCCCATCAGCGGCTCCGCCATGGGCTCCAAGCTGAGCCCTGCCGAGGCCATCTCTCCAAAAGTCTTTGGTGGATTCCAGCTGGTGCCCGCAAGTGATGGACAGTTCGCTTTTTTGATTCCCAACCCACCCTTCGCCGCCGCCGCCGCCACGGCCCCCGTCATCCCCCTTTACGCAAACGCTGGAGTGCCTGTGGCGGTGAACGCCAGTCCGGCGCACGGAGGTTCAGCACCGACTGCAGCGTCTCCGGTCCACGGCATGACGTCCTTCTCCGTGGGGTCACAGGCCGTCAGCCCCGTCGGCGTGAACACCGGCTCGGAGAACAGCGAAGTTGTGTGGCGGCCTTGGTAGAGCTGAGACGCCAGTTTCATCTCTACACAATGACTGTTGTTGCGGGTTCGAGCCTGTGACTTTCCTGCTGCGGAACGGTAATTGTCACCACTTAATGCCCACTGCAGCTCTCATTAGTTTCGTTTTATGGAACTTGGTCCTTGAATGGCACACGGTTTAAGAATGTATTGCCTGATTCCAAAATTTGGATGTTGGTGATAACTATGTTGTACATGCAGAGATGGAAGATTTACAGTTTTGTTTTCTTTGTGATGAAGTACTTTTTATGAAAAAGGTTTAGTTTTGTACAGATGTTTTACCAAAGCTGTGTTTTATATTCTTTGTTTTTTTGTGTTGGAAAGAAAAACGGAGGATGGGTGACGGCCCATTGTTTTAATAAATGAGATGTCAGAAAATGAAGTTTCCTGTCTACAGCCTGGTTTCTGTCATTATTATTAGCATTATTATTATCATTTACACTGTTTAATACTCTTTTATGCTTCTCAGGGCTTCACATGCAGTTATATGTAATGCACAATGAGTTATCTTCCATACATAAACGTTTGATTCAATGCGTAAAAGTCATATTTCTGCGCAAAAGTTACATTTAAGGCGTAAAATATTATTTGTAAAAGTTATATTCCCAGCCTAAATGTTCACTTACAGTTCGGCACAGACATGCAGCCAAAAATGAACTAGAATTACCAGTAAAATATTTTTAAGGTCAAACTTTAACCCGTCAGTTTGGCGGGAGTTCACATCTGGCCAACTGGAGAATGGTCCTGGGGACAATGGAGTGTATTTTTCTTTTGCTATGAAGGTAATTGAACGTTTGAAAAGAGTCTCATCCTGTATGCAGCGGGAGCTTTAAGAAGTCCTAAACCCTATTCATGAGCCTGGGAAATGCGCTCAGGGGTTAATGTCACTAACAGATTGCCTCGGTGAAAGGAGAATATGGAAAGATCCTCGCTGTCTTTTGTCTATCATTTGTTCAATTCCACTCCCAGTGGGCCTGCACCCCACTGACGGAGAAAACGAGGGAATTTGGATTGAAGAAGTCGGTATCTATCCCAACCTGTTCCCTTTAATCGGAGATGATTCCGAGCAGTTATAACTTAAAACAGAAGAATAACTGAGTCGACCTGTAGAATCAGTTCTTCTCTACGCGCTGATGCAGTAACAACCTCCTCAACTTCGTTCCCATGGGTGTTAAAATATCTCCCCCCTGTAAGTGGGGTCCGGACCTAAGGGACGTATTTTTGTGCTGGGTGGCGTGTCGCTGGCCGTGTGTCAGCCACTTGCAGCCGACGGGCCCCTTTACTCGGGATTAGGTTACAGCCTGCTGACCTCCGGTCAAAACCCCTCAACACGCTGGCGCGCAGTCGGTGCGCACAGCTGGCACAGACAGGCCGGGAGTCGGCCGGCGTGAACCGTGTTTGTGAGCCCTGCAAGCAGCAACTACGACACACATTCCAGTTCCAAAAAGATCTATTACGATCACAACAAACTTCTTATGTTAATGGGTCTTTAAATCTGTTTATCTGTTAACAGCACAGATGCCTTGCTGGTGACTTCAATCTAGAACGCGAATGGTCAATAATGAAATCGTGGACATAAATCAATATGCCTGGGTAGGTCGCTTTCAAATACAGAATTATTTTATTTGGTTGTGACTTGTGATGGTTATTTTTCACTGGAATCTGTGAGTGCTGATCTGAGTTGCGTTCTCAGTCTCCCCCCGGGTGCCCTGCAGATGACACCCTGTGTAAGTGGCACACTGAAACCACTCTGCCGGTGATACGCAGAATCTTCAGTCAGCAAGATGAAGCGAAACACCAGTTGGCACCTCGTATGGGCTCTGCGGTTCTTCCCTTTGCCTTCGTGTCTAAGTCAATAGTTCAGAGGTGCCTCTGTGGAGCTGAGGTCGTGAGAACCGAGCGAACTAGTGCGCCTGCGGCCGGGCACAGCGCCAGTCAGTAAATCCCCGGGCCGCATCGAGCAGCAGCTCTGCGGAGGTGTGTGGACACACACACACACACACACACACACACACACACACACACACACACACACACACACACGAGCGAGTCTGGTCCGGTGTGAACGTGTTGGATCGTGAAGGGATCCAGCAGCAAGATGAAACATATGCGTCTCATTGGCATTTTACATGTACGATCAAAACAAGACCTTGGCTCTGGATCTTTTATGACACGTGTAAATGTCTATAAGGTTTTATTTGTGTTTATGGCAGATTAACAGTTTTGCGCTGTTTCCTATTTTCATACAGACATTTTATGAATTACTATCAGTCTGTATAAACTTTTTTTTATTATTATTATCAGACAGCGATCCTGTTGATGACTTGTTTCAAAACTGTATGTAAATATGAGGTCTAATCATACGGCCGCGCAGTGTGAAGGCAGCTGGGCAGAATTCTCTGGGTTTTACAGATGTGTGACAGTCTGCTGCTGCAGGTGATACATGTTTTATCTAATATCCATCAGGCGGGAATCCCTCATCCCTGGCGATGAAAAGGATTCCTATAGAGGGCTGAATGTCCCTCGGGGATCTGGCCATCACCTCCCTTGGGAGCAGTGACCATTGAAGGGGGGGTAGGGGTCGTCAGCAGAGCCACAATTTATCATTCTCATTAGCGAATGAATGGAGCAACGAGCGCGGAGTTGCCGCCAAACTCTTAACATCACATCTCCCTCCAAAATTTACAATTGCTATTGTTGCAGTCGGGCCTTGTTTAGCCAGCACTCACTGCTTTTGGTATTCAGTCTCCCCAGCCGGTTACAATGAGAGCTGCATCTTTCATGAGACTTTGTTTCTCTCCTCCTCTCTTGTTTGCGTGTCAACATGCAATCAGACTCCAAAGGCAAGAAATGTTTGTTCACGATTTTGGACTGAGTACAGAGACTATACTGTCAATAAATATGACAAACCAGCAGCAATTATTTGCTTTGGTACGTCTACTGGTGTTAATTATTTAGTCAAATCACTGATTGAAATACAGTTTAGGTTGGGTTGTAGGTGAAATGTGTGAGTGAGGTTCAGTCATTGATGAAGTACATTCAGTCTGTAGAGGGTCAGTGTCTCCCTGGTCAACTGTGATCAGAGATCGTACATCCTGAGAACATCCACTGCCCCTCCTTCCATCAGTGACGTGATACTCATACACCGATCTGCTTGTATTGCAGTTATAACATGAGACCAGAGCACGCGCCAGCCTTTCACCCCTGGTGGTGAATTGTTTGACTTTTACATGATTGACAGGCTATATTTGCGCCTCAAACTTGAAGACGATGCAGCAGCAAGAACAGAGGGACATAGTCCACATGCTTCTGTCACAGGTTCTTCTAAGGACAAGGAAGGGCTGGAGCCTGTATCACGGACACATGTTCTGGACACTCCTCCCTGCACCTGTTGTCCTGAGGATCAGCGACGGTGACAGGGAGAAGGTGAGGATAAGAAGGAGAAGATAGATGGACAAGTTAAAGGGAGTGAGGACACGATAAAAAGAAAGATTGAATCCAAAATGCTTCTCGTACCTGCAGTTGTTTGGTTTGAAGGGGCTGACAGTATCAGTGGAGATTAAATTGTCAAAGAATTTATTTCTTGATGTCCCATCACATTTGCTTCCTTCCACACCTTATTAACAGGTGTTAGATTTTTATGCTTGAGCCTTCTCCTTTTTTTGGTCTTCCGTCCTGTCTCTGTATTTTTAGCCAGGAACTACTTACCCCCGGACTGGGTGTGAGATGCAGACAGAGAAGGTTAGCCAGGGTGGGCAGACGCAATGGGACACGTTGACCTGGATCAGATGTCACACAGTTCGTGTGCCGCACAGGCTCCGTTGATCCTCAACGCTCGCCTACAGGACGTATTTCTGAGGCCGGGTTTGACTTTTCAGCAGCTTCTCCGGTTTCAGTGTATGAGGCTTGTGGCTTTTAGCCTTTGCAACTGGTGCAGATTCCACATGAGAAAGTAAAGGGTCCTCTTGACAAGGTCATGGGTCACGCTACAGACGCCACCTTGGTGGCCTTGAAGGAGCCGTGCCCTTAAATCGGAGAATGTCTCAAGTATGTATCATGTATTTATCCATGGTGGGGTTCATCCCTGTCTTGTCCTGGCAGCTGTAGCAACAGTTGTTCGATTTTAGTTCTCTTTCACAGTTCAGGAGCAACTCTCAGAGGAAAATACTCAGCTAATGCTCTCAAATCTGAGATGTGAGAATGAAACGTATGACAATGCTTTTCCCATTAAAAGTGTATATAAGTTCCACGAAACGGAGTTATACATAAAAAAAACACAAACAAAAAAAATAACATTGATTTAATGATGACAACCTGTAAATCCATGCTGCATTAATGATACATTATATAGATTAAGCTGTATTTGTGTGTGTGTGTGTGTGTGTGTGTGTGTATATGTGTGTGTGTGTGTGTGTATGTGTGTATGTGTGTGTGTCTCATTGTGTCTCACCACATGTCCAGACATGTCCCCAGTTTGATACTAGAGGATACGTTGTCTGACTCATTGCTCTTTATGTTGCCACCGTGTGTGTGTGTGTGTGTGTGTGTGTGTGTGTGTGTGGTGTGGAGACAGGTTGTATTTATGTGTACACTCTAGTCGTGTTGTGTGACAGTGTGGGAAAAAGTCTTGACCTGATTCCCTGATTGATCCTGCAGTTGTAATACAGTTTATAGTTTATTTCTGTTGCCACAATCAGTGATGCCAGTGTCAGACAGCTGTAGAAACAGGTAGAGACCAAACCAGGAACAAGAGTGTGCAACAAATGAAAGAGCAGAACTGGAACCTGAAGATAGGGGAAATCATCTTTACTTCTATCAGTCGCACCATTCTGGTTTGACTCAGACTAATTTATATAGGATTTTGTTTGTAACAAACATGGATAGATTAACCTTCCACGAGGTGTTAAAGAAGGTACAAATGATTTAAATCTGTGCATCAGGAAATATTTATCAGCTCACCTATTAGTATTTTTCCTATCAGACTGTACAGAAATTACTGGAATAAAACAGGCACTTGACCTAATAATATTTTGACGTAGTTGTTGCAGTGTCATGTTATTCTTTCATTTTGTTTAAAATGTTTAGTGGGGCATTTCATGTTTACCTATGATCACTTTTACTCATTACAAACAAGCTAATGAGACAGATGTTCTGCACACATTATAGTTATTGCTGGCTTCCATCTCCTGTCCCTAGTTGGGCTTTTAGTAAAAGTAAAGAAAACAAAGGAAAAAGAAAAATAAGTACTCAGAAACAATATTGCATTCAATTTTCAACATGCATTGTGAGAATAATATCACCTATTGGATAATCTAATTTTAACTCATCTCTAACTGTTGTGTCTGTCTCTTTGGAAGCTCAATTTGCCATTCAGCAGTTTGTCTCCCACAAGTTGTGCTGAGGAAGGAAGCTGCTTTAGAGAGTTGTTAGAATGAAAGAACACACAAGACGAGCAAAGCTGCTGCACATTAATATAAGCAGCGTTCCATGGTAACTGTGAGGACGAGTCGTCAGCTCATCGCAGGGCCACATGAAGACAAGCATTCAGGCCGCGTTCACACCAACGGACTATTCAGAGTGACCAATTAGCCTCAGCATGCTTTTGGAGGTTGGAGGAAGTCGGAGAACCCAGAGAGAACCCACCTGACTCGGGGAGAGGATACAAACTCCACACAGAAAGATCCCAGGCCAGGAAACGAACCAGAGGAGACAGTGCACTGCACACTGCACCACAGTGTCGCCCAACTGAGGGTTACTTCATTTGGGAAATCAAACACAAGCATATTTGACCAGAGGATATTCTGCTCTCCGAGGTGTTGATAAGCTTCCTCATGCGCGGAGGCCTGTGCTCCTGGATAAGTCAGGTGGTGACAGCCGCACTGCTGCTGCACCATTATCACTGTAGAGGGGGTGGTGGTGTGTGTGTGTGTGTGTGTGTGGGGGGGGGGGGTGGCATTGTCCACTAAACAGGATGTCCTGGTGACAAGTCCCATCTAATAGTGTATCCTTTGTGTATGTGTCTGTTTGCAGACATTGGTGTAAATCCTTGAAGCAGATGTGACCAGGGGTTGAAAAGATGCCATCAGGTTTGTATTTTTTTAACAAATCTGAACTCTTCCTTCCTTCACGATGTCAGCCAGATCAGTTATTTTTCCCCTGGTTTCCTCACATATGGATTTCAATGGAAAATACTGTAGTGTGTGTGTGAGAGAAAGAGAGAGCGTGTGTGTGTGTGTTTATGAGTCAGTGTCTGAATTCAATGTACGTGTGTGTTGTGTGTGTGTGTGTGTGTGTGTGTGGCTGAGAGTTGCAGTTATGAGACCTGCCCTTGTTTTTTTTTTCTTTCTTTCTTTTTTTCCCTTTTCTTTCTCCTCTTCTTTTCACGCCCTGGGAAGGTAAACACTTGTTCTCTTTACTCTAGTTTTTCCTCTAGTAACTGTTGAACAGTGTGCGCCCCACTTGTGGTTTTATTGCCTGGATTGTCATGCACGAGTCTGAGGAGACGAGTGTCAATAAGTGGATGGGCTCTCTCCAAACAAATGTACCCATGGAATGGGCAAAGAGACACAAGAATGCAGCTGGGTACACACAAACACAAACACACACATACTACACATTGGTCAAATGTCACTCAGCAAGATGTAATAACGTTGTAATACTTTCCTTTTTTTCTGAATAATTGAACCAGTTAAGGTTTGATGCCAAAGTACAGCCAGTACACATTCTTTATAAATACTTTAGCTACTTAATCAGTTTAAACTCTCTTGGACACATCATTCATCCTACTGTCATAGGAACAACACACAGCTTGTTGGTGGTACTAGGGCCAACAGTGCTGCCGCCGCCGCCACCTTGTGGCTCTGCTTGTGTCCACTGTGGGACAGATCACCCGTCCTGCATGAAAAACCCCTCCCCAGCCATGCTCTGCTCTCGAGAGCTTAAGAGACGGGGCCTCACGATGAATACATGGACCCATGATAAGATTACCGTGGGGCAAACAAACACATGGGGCACTGTCTAGCATGTTATTTTCCCCCGTAGCCCATTCATGGAGGGATCCCTCCCTGTGGGAATGTCTGCCAGTGTGTCTCATCACCCAGTCGCTTGTGTTATTTGGGATATTTAGGGGTGGTACTACATTTGGTCTTTGTTCGCCTTTGAGACTGAAATGCACATAACGACAGACAAGTAATTTTGAAGAGTTTTCTATAGTCCCTAAGCCTGTTTTTTTGTGAATCCTGAAATAAAAAATCCTCATTTCACAGTAACGGATGAATTGAAATCTAATGAAGGTTTCATTGTCGTTTCTGTCAGTTTACATGAAAATAAGGTAAATTTAAAAACTCTTCAGACTTTTCAACATATCAGGAAGAACACACTCAGTGTTTCTATTAAACCGGCTTTCTGGAAAGAGCCACAGGAACTGAGTCTAGTTTTATTAGGACAGATTCAGTCAACAAAGAGCAATGACCACCCATAGGTTTACAGCTCTCAGTGGCTAATGTGAATGATGGCAAATATATACAGTCACATTTGTTCTCCAGAAAACTACTTCAAATTAGACAAAATGTAGAACTAATGTAGTTTTTAAAAAAAACTGCAACGAGCAGCATCGAGATTTCATACATTTTATAAATGCATTTATCAAATGCAAAATCATGGTGATGCTCTAAAATGCCATTAATCCGCCCAAGTAATGTATCAGGCCTGCCTTATCCAGGACACAGGAGTTTCCTGTATGTACGCTCTTGCTCTCATTCCAGACAAGTTTTTCTGTGTGTAAAGAAACCAAGACGGGAAAACTTTATAAATCTTATCAACTGACCAGAGCAAAAGAACATGAAATGCGAAACTATTCTTTTAGACTTGTGGGAAGTCATGTTCTTGGGGTAAAACTGTGTGACCTCATCCTTTTAAGTGGCAAACAGCCACATATTGAGAAATGACAAATCATCTCTGTGTCATAGACAGACACCTGTGGCTGCAGCAGGCTGGTTTCCTCGTACCTCTGACTCGTGCGAGGTCTGTCTGGGAACAGTGATCCTGATGTGAGCGTCATAGATAATGTGTGTGTCTGTGTGTGTCTCGGTGTGTGTGTGTGTGTAAGCTGCCTGGCCACGTCCCGCTGTGTCGCCCTGCGTTGACTGACAGCAGCGGTCTGTCTGTACAATAGCTGATCTTTGCTCTGTGTCTGACT
This sequence comes from Aeoliscus strigatus, assembly GCA_901007665.1. NCBI lineage: Eukaryota > Metazoa > Chordata > Actinopteri > Syngnathiformes > Centriscidae > Aeoliscus > Aeoliscus strigatus. The sequence continues at coordinate 349,004 of CAAKHB010001361.1, forward strand.
GTATAAACAGCGAGTAGGATGGCTCTCTCATGCAGAACTCCAGTATTGATCACTCCTGCCAGATCCCACAGCCTCACTCATTGTCCTCTCTTTCCTGCCAATCAATAGCTCTTTGTGTTGATTTTTACCCATTGACAAATCACTCGGCCCCATTGCCTTTGTTAAGATGTCAATCAAGAGAAAGGTATTGCCTTATTTGATCCTCTTTCAGGCTGGAAAGAGGCAAAGGCACTGTCTGACACGAATGTTTGCAGATGGAGTTTTGTAAATATGCTGTCGTGCAACACAATCTATTATTTAACCAATAATAATCGCACAAACCTGGTATGCAGAAAGACACACACTAACTCAAATAGGCTCAGCCTCAGACGTCACCCAGTGTATCTATTTTTTTTAATGCATTCAAATGCCTTAAAAGGTCTATAACCACCATGACCCACGACATAGCTAAGTGCAAATAAATAGCTTGTATTATTACCGTTATCCTGTGGGCCTTACATTGTGAGCGCTCATCAAGCTGTCAGCAAATAAAAGTCTCGTGAGTCATTAAGCCTCATTGTCTAAATGAAGGATCTCTGAGAATGTGCCCTGAGCCCTGAAGCACACTGATGAGGCGTCCACCCACAGACATTGGCTTACCACTATATACCGTATTTACAGGGCACTGAAGCGATAGTCAGAACATATAAATGTCAGGACCAACTACAGCAGTCAAATATGGAATTCTCCTTTTCTATCTGGCAATGAATCTTTTATACAAAACGGTTATCAAGTGTAGAAAGGCCTTTAATTATGTACCAAATATGTGTGTATTTTCTGTTGTGGTTCAATAGTTTGTCTTGTTGCAGCTACTTGTTTTATCCAGTGTAAATATATGTCTGATTTTATTCATCAGAATTGCAGTCAGTCATGACTTGATGTCACAGAATATTCTTGAAAATAATGAGCTATACTTCTTTAATGAGCCTACAATATCATTTCTTCTGATGTCATGAATGGTTATGTTTGGCTTGTCCAGTAATGTGAGTTAATCGCATCGTGCAGATATTTTTTCAACACTAGATGCCATGAGTCAGCGGCGGTGGTCAGAAGTTTCCAGTCCTAGACACAACAATCCGTCCGGGAAAAACAACTCTCTGATGCCTCAGTCTTCCTATATTGTCTGGGATGATTCCGAGTCAGGAGAGGCTTATTGTTCGAACGTCTTTGTAGTGCAGGTCCATTGCAATGTGGGGATTTCCTGCCTTGCGGGTATTTTTAGATCTCTGTGTGAATTCAAGGGTGCTCTGCATAGCGCTGTGCAGCCGTGCACGTGTGAGGGAGTATGTGTGTCTGCGCATGTGATCACTCAGATGATTTTTGTGTAGATGTGTTGGGAGCTTTGCCATCAGTATCAGTCCTGATTGAGCTTCATTGAGATGGACACCCGGCCTGTATTTTAGTAGAAATGACACGGTGTATTTGGCCCCCGTTTCCGGTTTGACAGCTGCAGATTGGACCACAGAGGGTCAGTTGAAAACAGATCTGGTTTGGACACTGTTTGCTCACTGAAGTGTTTGGAGGGGGCTTTACAGGGTCACCTTAGGGGTCTCTGACCTCTCAGAGTAATGTTCTCCTCCAGGTCCCTCTCTTTGACACCAATCAATGGGGGCGTCCATGCAGGGGACAGCCGGGCGGATGGCTTGGGGTGAAATCTAGGAATAGACAGGTCATATCCAGAAGGAACTGTCACCTCTGCATCACATAGACTGAGCTCTCCTTCCGGGTCTTACTCACCCTGTCACCTCAGCTGACATCTGCTCACACTGGGCCTGGACCTACAATCTTCTGCAGACCATACACTGAACTGTGTGAATGCGTGTGTCAAGAACCGTTAAATCGGGAGCATCCGGGCTGGACTACACGGCTGAAGCCTCTTCACAGTCCAGTTATGCTTGTTAAACTTGGCAAAAATGACTCGCCACAGACATATGGATGTCTGACGTGTGTCTGAATTCCAATTTGATTTAGAATTACAGCATTTTATTAGCTCTAAGGGGAAACAGTCACCTGTTGTTACCTGCTTTGTCCCTGACACAGCTACCATCCCACCAGCCTCAGTCTTGGACTCTCCCACACATGACACAGTCAGTTGATTTCATTCGACAGATAAAAGCATCTTTGTGCATTCATCAATAATCCATTAGCATACAAACATTTCAGCCTATGAGTACATGTGTATATATCCTAAATATATTTATATATGAGGTTATTGCTGACATTACCCATTGCCCTGGAAGAACCAAAACAGCCGTCCCACCATACAAAGCCTGCGATGACATCATCACATAGTTCAGTGGTGAGTAATGAAACAGGTCAACTCTTGAATGTCTTGTTCACACACTGCTTATCTTTCCAAATGGAATTAGACCCCCTCCACTGAAATGCCTGCCCTCTGAGGGATTTCCCCCAACTCTCTGAGCTTGTACAAGTTGTCAATTATTTCTTCTTTATTATTGCTTGCTTGTTTATGTGTATTGTTGAATTGCCAACAAAATGCAAATAAATAAATAAAAATAAAGAAAATGGATTGTGTTGATGAAAGTAGAAGAGCAATTACTATTTTATCAGTTAGCATGCGCTCCCCGTGTCTGCATTGATTCTGTCCGGGTTCTCCAGCTCCCCCCCCCCACCTCCAAAAAAAGCCTGCCAGGTTAATCAGCTTCTCTAAATTGCCTGTACGTGTGCATGTGTGTGTGAATGGTTGCCTGTCTTTCCATGTTGCCCTGCGATGAGCTGGCGACTTGTCCAGGGAGAACCCCACTGTTCGCCCATGAACAGCAAAACCGCAACTCCGTGGGAGATGATGAACTAAAAAATAAAATTTAAAATAATTTCAGAATTTTTCAAGATATCTGTAAAAAGTGTTTCATTCAACGTCAACTCCACTTCACTTTTTAATCATCTCATCTGAATGTAAAATGGTATAGTTAAACACATCTGATGTTAATACATCATCTCTGTGCATTAATCCAAAATCCACTTTTTGTACCGACTTAAAGTAAAGGAGATATGTTGTTAGTTACAATCTTAAATTTCAGGTATGTCATATGTTAAACTTGAACACTACAATATATCAAACTTTCAATGCAACATCAGTAAATTTAGCTGCATTCGAGATAAAGAGAGGGCACCTGATTCATTCTAGTAGGTCTTTAAGTCAATTCTTTCTGCCTCCATCTCTTCCCTTTCATGTTAAACAAAGTGAAGCCTTTAATGTGCCTATTAATGTAGAAGCAGGTGGACTAGAAGCCTTTGTTAATCACTTAATGATGAATGCCCCCCACTTTACATGGCAGCTTTTTCACCAGCCGTTTACTCCTTGTGCGCAGGCTGTGGATACTTTATAAAAAGTTTATCTTACCATGAAATGAGTGGGCACAGATAAATGGCTAACGTAGGGTTTTGTCTAGCAATGCAGTCAGCCTATTGGGGGTCCACCGACTGGGCAGGTTTGGACCATATGTCATCATTCCGAGCCTTTGTGTGGGCGTGTCTCTGTGGCAACCGCATCAGCTGTGGCCATTGTTTGATGGGATTCAGTGGCCCATATATTCATTGCGGGTCTAGTGTGGGCCTCGCAACAGAAACAAATTGATACATACAAGCCCAAGCCCCATTTGGCTCGCATGACACATCTCAAATGGACAAAAAAGGACATTTTAGTCTGTTGAAAATCTTGAGAAAAGCTTGGTTGCCATGGTGACCGTGCAGTAAAAGCGGCCACGGGCCATTAAACTCCAATCAGATGTAAATTTGGGCTGCCCCCGGGCCTACGAACCGAAGCCCCCTTCACAGGGCCAACACAAATTAAACAGTTTGTTTGCCAATTCACATGTCATCTTAATGGTTTTTTTATTCGTTTGGCCTTTGTTTAAATGAAGAGAGTTACAAACTGCCATTGATTTATAATATCGGGCCACTTCAGCTGGTTATTTCTCACTCAAGCTCAGATAAAGGACACTTAAAGAAACTTGACTTTATACCATATTATCTGAATTAAGCATGAATGGAAATGAATGTAACTATTATTCATAAGAATTCTTCACCAATGAAAGTTGGATTGTAATATCAAGGATAACTCACAGGACAGAGAAAAGTTTTTGAACAACAAAATATTTCATGTGGACGAATACATGTTTTGGTTCTGGGGAAGAAACTCATAGGATAACAGGTGTAGTACAACACAATTTGTAACACTAGTTTTCCATTAATATTTACATCTCTGTCTTGTATGTCATGTTTTCACATTAAAAATGCCCTGTAACACAGGAATTAAAGTTTATAAAGAAGGTGCCACTGGTTGACCTTCACCACTCCACGGCAGGAAGCACAGTGACCTTGTGAGTGGGCAGAGAAAATATTATGTTTCAGTTTGCCAGTCGGTTCATTAATTTGTGGTCCTGTGGTGCTGTTATAGCAACGTTATGATTGATACTACAACAGAGGGCACATCACATGGCCACAGTCATATTAGCAATAACTGAGACTATATTCAATCACATTTAGGACCCTTTGCCGAAACAAGAACAGTGCTTTGATTTATTTTTATCAGAATTTCTTTGTTGTAATGCACAGAGAGGTGAGTTTATGAGAGGATTTGTGGATTTTCACTTTGCACAATCTTCACATCTCTAGCAGAGTCTGAACTCTGTGTAACATCTCAGTTATGGTTCTGATAAATCCACTAAGGAGGAACAAGCATAAAGCAGCTCCCTGGCATTTTCTTCACGTTGCTGCTCCAAGTGTGTGGTCGCGTTGTGCTTGTCATTCCTGTGGTCTCATACAGTAAAACTGCTGTGTTATGGCAACAGCGTGCAGGCGGAGCGCAGCATGGGCTTCTACTGGCTCTGGACCAAGGACCTGACCTGGGACCTGACCTTACCAGTACAGCTGCAGCTTCCCTAATGCTCATCATTTGTTGCACAGCACGGCTAGCGATGTGTCGTTTATCTGCGGTGGTGTCTTCCAGGCGGGGCAGGGGGTGCTAATTTGACAGACACATGTGATTTTGTGTCTCTTCCAAGAGACTACTGCAGAAAGTAACCACTGAACAGACTACTACAGTTATTCTACTGCCACAAAACAGTTCATTGTTAAAAGTTAAGATTGCAGTAGATCCATTGTAAAACAAAATGCTGGTGTCTACTTTGTGTGGACTACTTATAATGCTAAATGTGCACGTTTCTAAATTATATTCTCGAGAGAATCACATTCAGATCTCATAAAAGTCCAGCAAACAGTCACTGAGCTACACTAATGGTTGTCTCTTAGACTGAAACAGAACAGCAGATGCCATGAAAGCGAATGAAAAGGAGGCCGGTTGGCGTACTGTCTGATAGTCTGGTGTCCACACTCAGCCGCGTCTTGTCCACTGGTGGCTGTGGAGGATTCATTCAACTCCACATTCACCACCCTGCACGTGAGTGACAGCTAGTGTCACCCCTCCCTCTCTCAAACGCCGCAGATCATCCCACTGCTCTCTCGCCCATCTGGCTGCCTGAATCTAACGAGGGGTGTCCTCCATGTGTGAGAGGGCATAAAGAGAGGAGGAGGGAAAGAGAAAAAGTTAAAGACTTGAAGATCCCGTCAGATTCTCTGTGGTCTTTGGGCTCCAATTATTCAGAGCTTATCTTTTCAGCTTGGCTGATCTCCAAATGAATAAAGTGCGGGCCGAATTACTGCCGGCCGGGTGCACCTCTATAGAGGCTGAAGGAGGATCAGGACTGTGGGTTATGGTGTCAATCTGGCCCTGACCCCTGGGGTTAGGGAGGTGACGTTATGTAGTGACAGCACCGAGGAATCCCCTTGTCGAACCTCCATTTAGGCACCGGCTGAATAAATGCAAAAGGGCAATCACATTAGAGGAGGATTCTTTCCATTAGAAATCCAAAAGGAGAAAGACAAAAAATTCTAATGACTGATTCCTGACTTCAGAGTCAGCTATGGCTTGAAAAGGTGGACGTCAGAGGATTAAGCTGGCACAGTGAAGACTGTTGCTGGTGTCAGGAGCCAGCGAGGACCCTAACAGCTGGCTGACATTGACCATTTGAGCATAACGCACGAAACACAATACTTTACTGAACTGTGTTGACACCAACTTTTTTAAAAAGATTAGTCACTCTGGGCCTTCAAACGCAGTATATGTTTGAGTAAAACATTCAGCAAAACAACTTTTTTTAAATTACAATTACATTATGCATAATATCTAGCATCTCCTTTTGTTAAAGTCCCTCTTTACTGTGTAAACTTTGTACATGCCCCACCTAATGCTGATCAGCCCGTCCCAGAGACAGGGACCCCTTTTCTCATTGAGTGTCTTAGGACAGGGGGTGTTGTATCATGCAGACTGTGAAGTCCATGTAGACCACTGTCATTTGTGATGTACAGCCCTACAAATCAAATTGAATTGAAAAGTTATCATGTTTCAGTGACACGGGCGACAGCAGCAACTTTTGCGTCTCCTCAGAAGTTTAGCAGGTGTCATTTCAGTGAGAGTCTGAATTTACTGACACCCCCCCCCCCAGACAAGTTTCCCACTCCACACATGGCATTGAGCCACGGGTCCAATGGGAGGCTGGTGTCCCACCATTTCGTGGGGTCCCTTCCATTCCAGAGAATCTCCAACTCTTAGATCTTCTGACAAGTGTTGCCGATGCCTCTCTTTTCTTCTGCCTTCATGGAGATGGCCGGGAGATTCTCATGCCACAGCACAATGGCCTAACAAGCGGGTATGTCTAATTCAATTAAGTCCACAAGTCTGTGCCAAGTAGGCCCTGGTCCCGTGTGACAGGGATAATGAGGAGGAGGAGGATGAGGATGTACTGTAGGGGGCTGAAGAGGGAGACGTACACTCGTTTCTATTCTGGGCCTCATTGTATGCAGGATAACCAGGTTCATCTGGTGTCAAATGGAATATTTTACATTCCAACAATTCTGCCTTAATGGGTTTAATAAGGTACACTGAAAGACTGGAAATCATAAGTAGTGTGACCTCAGAATTCCTGCAATTCATTCCTTCTAAATGTCTCTATTATGGAACAGACACGACAAACACAAAGATCTGGAACAAAAGAACTCTCTGTGGCTGATATCAAACTTATTTGATAGCATATATTTCATTCTGTAAAAAATTAACTAGCGCGATGAGTTTCTTCCCCCAGAACCAAAAACATGTATTCGTCCAAATGAAAACTTTTGTTGTTCAAAAACTTTTCTCTGTCCTGTGACAGCTGTCATCATCTGACACAGGACTGATGAAACGGATACATTATAATGATATTTATATAAAAACAGAGTCAGACCCTTCTTTTGAAACATTGATCTGAAACACTTCTGTGGTCTCGACAATGAAATTGATGTTTTTATATGCGTATCCTGTTTTACCATATGTCCTGAGAAGAAAATAGTAAAATGTGAAATCATCTGCTCATGAAATATTGTGTCATGAGGTCTCTTTGACACGTACTTAGCCTGAGACTGAGAAGAAAGATGTTAGATTGCACCACAGTCACGGTTGACAAAAACTTAAGACATTGTTGACGAAAACTGCCTTTTTGCATTTCCAGCACTTTTGACTTCAGCTGCAAAGTATCTCACACCTAAGAGGCCTTTAGTTTCACTAGAGTTTCCAAAGGACTCCTGCTGCTACTCTGGGACCCTCGTCCCTAACCGCCACAAAAAAGCCCCTCAAACATTTGACTTTCTCACAGAATCAGCTTGCTAAATGGTATTTCCGTAATGGACTCCTGCTAGGGTTCATATGTGTTGTATAGCCACATTGCACAAAGTTGAGTCAACACCATTACCATGACAATGCTCCCAAAGAAAGGCCCAAAAGGGATTTTTTTCAATAAAAATCTGAAACTATAGAATTCTTTGTTTTCCTGAGCAAAAAAAGATGAAAATAAAAGACATCGATGGTCAGTTTTTTTCTGTTGCAAAAGTGCTGCCGATTGAATGTCTTATTTACATGCCAAAAGGAAGGGCCACGGATGGGAAAGCAGGGGCCTCTATTATAGCGGTGCTGGTCCTAGAGGCCGTGGCCGCTGCGGCTGTCTCCCCGCTAGGCAGCGGTTAACAAGGCCCTGGCTGAATTAAAGAATGGCAATGAGTTTTTAATTGGTGACACATTATATTTATCAAGCTGACAGCAGAGTGACTGCGCTGCAGCCTTTCTTGTTTTGTCCTTGTGCGTGCATTACTTCCCCCTAGGCGCCCCCGCATGATACCCCCCCTGTCTGCTGAGCTCCCTCACGTGTGAAGAAAGAAGAAAAACATAGTAATCGAGCGTCAGGTTGAATGATAACACTGAATTATTCATTAGGGGCTAAGTGTTGGATAACCCCCCCCACACACACACACACACACACGCACACACACACGTACACACACACACACACATTCACAACTTCTTTTTGTAAACAAAAGCTTTTTGTCCAGTTGCATCAGAGGTTTTGCGTGAAGACAATCACCTCTCAGCCTTTTTATCCATCGTGACAGACTTGCGTTGAAGAGCCGGAAAAGTTATTAACAAGTGTTTAATATTTAGATGGAAGCGTTTGTTCGTGTCAGTGATACAGGCTGTTGATACCCCCCCCACACACACACACTCCACACACACACACACACATACACACACACCATACGCCCAGCAGCTTGTGGCTTAACACTTAACACTTAACATTTGCCACTCAGTGTTGCTAATTTGACCTTGTGACATGATGTCATTTGAATTTCAGTTAACATATGACTTGATATATCAGGTTTCATGTACTCATACACTCTTTGTACACCCACCTGACAACCGTTAGACCATAGTAAAAGACGTAATTCACAAGAGCTGGTCAAAAAAAAAAAAAGCACGTTCCGGGCCCAAAACAACACAACACATGTTTACATTAATAAGTAATGTAATGTTTACAGTAATAAGTACATGGAATTTACTACCTTTTTTGTATCTGAACTCCTCAATACAACAAGATGACAAGAACAAAATGATTTTATTACTGTGTTAGACATTGATTCTTACACTGATTCTTATTCAGTGTTATTTTACATTTTGGAAGGAAGACCTTTTCTTTGGTGCATCATCAAAGTATGGTGTGTGTGTGTGTGTGTGTGTGTGTGTGTGCGCGTGGGGTGGGGCCTGGGAGTGGGGGGGGTGGCA
>CAAKHB010001361.1:358231-402521 GCA_901007665.1 Aeoliscus strigatus
GGGGGGGGGGGGGGGGTGGCAAATGGTAGCTAAAGAAAAGGACCAGGACTGAGGAGCTCTAATGAAATATTTAAGATTTAGGCTATAAAGGAACTCTTAAAAAAAGTTTGCAACAAAGGAGTCTGCCGAGGGCCTCCATTGTCCTGGGACCTAGCGGAAGCAGGGGCCGAGCTGCTACAGATGTGAGGAGGGCCCATATTGAGCAGGGATGTGTAGGCTCTGCTCACAGCTGTGTCGCCGCAATTCCACCCCAGCCACCAGCCCCCTGCCTTTGTGAGCCTTTGTGTGCGCCACAGAGCGGCGATTTTACACCAAGCTGATTGCACAGCAACGGCTTTGTGTTGCCAACAAGACAGCTCCGCCTATTCTTGACTATCGTCGCTGCCTCCCCTTACATATCTAACACACATGCACAAACGCTCGCATTCATCCCGACCGCATCAGCCTACGCTGAAATTCTGTCTCCTAGCTACTTCTTCATGTGAAGATGATGTGCATCTCCCTCCTTCCTTCCTTCCTTCCTTCCTTCCTTCCGGCAGTGGCTGATTCAGGGAGAAGGGGAGTGGGTGTGTGGGGGGTCGCGCTCTGGCGTCTAATCCAGGATCTGCCTATTTAGCACCTAACTGATTTTGATTAATGGGGGGCCCATTCTATGCAACATATGCCATGTTCAGGGCCCAATAAGGGGAGCACATTTACTAATAGCGTTGAGTAATGATGTCACAAGGTCACGTTGCGCAGTAGAGACACTGAATGAATGAAACAATAGAAGATACTGAGCTTTGCCTTTTGTAACAGTGCAGTCACTCCTACATCTGTTGAGAAGTAAATGTGTTTAAGTCACTGGTTATGTGTTTAAAATGGAGAGAATAAGAGAGACACACGTTGTTCCCGTTGAGTCAGAAAAGCTGATTTTACAGGTAAACGTGTAAAAAAAATTACTAACTGCAGCAACATATAAGAGAAACCAACGTTATCGGTACATTATTGTTCATAATAATGTGGACAAAGATAAATATGTGTATCTATAATCTACCTTTCTTGAAATTATTCTATTTCATGAACCTTGCTGTTCTTTTCGTCTTTTGCCTCAGAGAAAACCTGACCTCTCAAATTAGAATGAAGCCTTCCTGAAACCTTCAACCAAACCTTCAAGCAAACCCTGTAAATCTCCTCGTGCCGCTCAAAGCTCCGAGGCAAGTTCATGCTTGAGCAGCAACAGCAGCTTCACACAAACACGTGTCACTCCACCTAAGCTCCTCGCGTCTTTTATCGTGGCTAAGAAGAGGGACAATCACCATGCCTCAGGGAGTGAGCAGGTCATTCTAAACCACACGTTATCAAAAGGTTAAACTGCAATTTTGCAGGATGCATGTTTTGAATTTAACAAGATATCAACCCACAAATGTAAACACACACACACTATGTGATGATGGCCAGTGTGTGACCCTGGATAAAAGGAAAGGATAAGCAGTCGTGGGGATAAGCGGTAGGTGGAGCGGTGGTTAGCACTGTTGCCTCATAGCATGAAGCTTGTTTCCTGGCCTGGGACCTTTCTGTGTGGTGGAGTTTTCATGCTCTCACCGTGTTTGCTAACTGCTCTTGGATGCTTGATAACCCCTCGTAGCTGCGGCTGTCAGGGTGCTTGATACAAACCAGACACATGGTCAGCTAACCTGTTAGCCTCCTGTTTTAAAGAAGGGGGTGGGGGGGTGCTGCACTTTTCTGGTGGTTTGTGTCTCTGTCCTTCACAAAGACCTGTCACATTTAATGGTCTGTTGGGTGAGTGGGCTGCTGTAGCCCTCTCTAGACGAGAGCTCCGAGAAGAAAGGCTCATGGTCGGCTAATGCAGCTTAATATTCTTTAAAAAGGTCTGGGGGACAATTAACAGAGTGTTTCCCATGGTTCTCCCCCCAGCGGTGCGTGGCTGCCTGTGCAGCAGCTCATCTGTTTGATGGACTCTGAATGCATCTTATTGATGGGGGTCAGAGATTAGAAGCAGCCGTGCGAGGGGAAGAGACTGAAAAGAGGGTCCCACACGGTGGCCTCAATGTGGAGCACACACACACACACACACACACACACCCTAACAGCTCTTCCACTTGTCTGTCTATGAATGGAATTCATTTAAACACAATGAGTTATTGAGAGTCGCATGTCCCGAAAAAGAAGTGCACAGACAAAATAGTTTGAATTCATCTTCATTTTCCTTCTTCTCATTTTCTTTGTTTTACTGTCGCTGTCAAGAAAAGATATTTTCTTACCGCTCTACCTCCACTCTCCCCAGACGCCTCCAAACGTCTGTTACCTGATACGAGGATGTCACGCTGTCTCTGCGTCTGTCTGCAGATGTCGTATTGGTCGTCTTACTGGCGAGGCACTGCTCTGGCATGTGGCCGATATGAAGATGCCACATGTTCGAATATGCTGAGTCATGATCCGGGCATTTGGTTCTATTTGGGTATGTGACACTCAACATGTTCGCTTGACGCTAAAGGTATGCACGCGAAATATGTGCGAGCTATTCCAACAAACTTTCTCCAGCGCACACCACAGTCACATTGGATCGTATTGTGCACAAATACTGCCGCAACATGTTGGCAAAACAGAAGCTGCTCTGTACTGTGTTCATGAGAACGTTTCAAGGTCAAGTTTGTCATGACCTTCTGAGTCATTAAGCCGCATTTAGAGGACATTCCTGTTATAACTTCCGACTGGAAATATGAATTTCCTGGTTGAAATCCAATTTGCATATTTAACAGTACAAAAAAATTACACATGCTATGTACATCCAGACATAAATACATACATACCTACATACATGTGTGTACAGTAGGTTCATTTGTACAAGAAATTTAAGTTGCATTTTTAGAAAAACATAGATATTGTTCTTTATTTCTAAATTACTCCAAAGTTTTCAGCAAACCTGTGGGTTTATGGGCAAAACGTATTGAAATAATGACATCCTCAATTGATGTACCATTATATGTTTACATTAAAGCGTCTTGTTGCTTTAAAGGTCTGTGCTCTAGGATAACCCACCTTCAGTTCTAGCTGACCATGCTGTGGCAATTAGAGGAGCGTTTTGGGTCAAGGAGAGGGCAAGGTTTTTGTTTGCCTCCATCTCGTGATTGAATAGCCATGTATAAGACCAAGAAAGAAGAGAAACCAATTAAGTGAGGGGCAGTTCGATTTTTTTTTGTCATGTGTTGCAATTAGGCCCAAGCTCAAAAAACTTCCTCAAGTACCTTTTGAGTTGTTTTGTTGTCTGGCCATATCATTAGGGCCAAACTGATCCACCCAAGTGCTTACTGGCTGAATGTGTTGGGAGATTATGCAAAGAAAAACTGCGATCTACAAGCTTTCAGGGCCTTGTAACATACTCTGAATCAAGCTGACTGAAACAATGGCAAACATGTTTTCAAATCCGGGATGTATATTCTCCCCAATACTTAATACTGAGAGCATTTGGGGGGTTTCTTTCCAGAAAATGAGAGTTCTTATTTCTTCCTTTGAGATTATAAAGACACTTTAAAGCTTCCACATAGAAAGGAGCTGAGTCACATGCAGTTGTAAGCTTCTGCTGTTAATGATTTCTCATTGAATTATACACAATAATTAATTTCAGTGAATTTTGATTGATTTGTACTATAGTGACAAGTCTCAAATTCCATATAAATCCTCAGTTACGTATTACAGTTACGTAATATGTGATATGATTCCTTTATTAAATATCGATTCAAAAACACATAAAGCAACATAAAACCAATCCGCCTGATGCACAGTTTAATCAGCTGAATCGTCCTCTGATTGGCCGCAACTGTTTGATGTAAAATTCTCATTATATGTCATTACTGTCAGTTTGGGAAACCTGGGCAAAGTTCTGTTTTAAAAAAAAAAAAAACTCATTAAAATCCCTTTGATACCTCAGTAGGAAAGAAAATATGTTTTATTTCTTTGGGCGACATGTTTGAGAGTACTGAACTTAGTGTGTTTTTATTGAAAAGCTGAATGTTCTTTTGAACACAACACAATTGATCCTATAAAGGCCACTGGCCAGTGTCTACATCTACTATAAGTAGCCACATTCTGATTTAATATTGACACTTTCTTGCAAAACTGGACCTCCAATAACAACATGCATGCTGTTGCAGTTGTTTATATATATATATATTTGTTGGTGGTGAGATGGGAACAATGTGGCGACATATTTCTTTCCAAGGGGTTCACTTCCTTCCTTCAACCTTCTGAACTACCGATCAGTGCTACTTGGAAGTTTTATGTTTTACAAAGTTTTATGTTGCATATTTTGTGCTATATGATACAATCTAGAAATGCAGTCTATAGTAGAACAGCTTTCTTAAAAATGGCTTCAATTAACAGTTACTGTTATGATGCATTATTTAGAGACGAGAGAGATGACCGATGCAAAAAGCAACTATATTCCAGTTATAAATAGGTAAATTGTTCTTTTACGTCCTTTTCACTGTATCTTATTCTAAGTACTGCTTGTCTTCGATAACCGCATAATAATCAATTGACTGATTGTGTCCCAGCAGCAATACTCCAAACCACTGATGATGGTTATAGAATATGTGTTGAAAGATCAAATTCCAGCAGCGTCAAGTGAACCGTGACAGGCAGAACAGGTAGTGAGTACGTACATATGTAAGTAAACATATCGTTCAATTAATCAGACATCATGACCCCCTTAAACTCTCTGAAACACACACACACACACACACACAAACACACACACCACAATGACACACTTGCTGACTCTGGGTCTGGCAGCTGCCGTCAAAATGGTTAAGTTCAGGGAGGGGAAGCAGGGGGGCATGGGAAGGATTTCAGTGTGCCATGTCAATAACTCACAAGTGGCTGGGGCCGGTGGTCACTCCGTTATTAATGTGCCACCACACGCCTGGCATCTGACCCAAGGAAACATTCCTGGTGTAATGGACAGCAGCTGGACCCAGGTTTCCGGGAGGACAGCTGAGAACAAGCAGACGGGGCAGAGCGAGGGGAACACCCATTATTATCACCCCCTTGGGAACAAACCCTGCTCTCTCCCTCCCCACCCGTCCCTCCCAAGCAGGAAAGAAATTCAGAATGTCTGACACCCTAGAAACGTTTTTTTTTGTGGAATGCTCAGTAAAAGGACGAACGTGGCTCTGATACCACACCACTCGTCCTTTCTGACCTGGATTCATGAATCCAATCAGTTTAAGAATGTAACAGAATCCCATCATGCATCCAGAGCTGTTATGTTATGTTATGTTATGTGTGCCACATTGTGATTATCACACAATTACAACAACGTCTATTGACATTCATCTTGAGGTTTGTTTGTTTTTTCACTTTTAACGCCAACATACTGTAGTTTGAACGCCATGTTGATCATCTTGATCCACATCAACCACAAGTATTTCTCTTATGTTGGACATATTGACGTATTTATGTCAGCTGTAGAGAAGCATGACTCCCTTCATTAGTGTGTCTTTGTTGTTAAGGTCAGTGACAGCTGCATTAAGCATTATAAAACGAACACTGAAGTGAAAGGTACAGTTCAAATACAAAGCCAGACATGACCGAAGTACATACGAAGCACAAAAACAAAACAAAGGGGATTGAGCTGGTGTTTTTTGAGATCAGTTTGGAAAAGCCCATGACGGTGAACTAGACTGCCGGGGGTATATTTTTTCAAGAGCACCTTCTTTCAGTGCTCATGTGTACACAAGAAGTGAGGGCTGACACACAGACCTCAGCCTTGGCAGACGACCAGTGGCCGGAGCAGCATTGGCAGAAACCGTGAGAAACAGGGGGGCGACACCCAAATGTCATCACAGCTGCAAAAGTGCTGAGCAGAAAAGCCAAGTTTCAGAAATATTTGCCCTTATCCGTCCCAACAATGAAAACAGAGGTGCATTTGAGTGGCTGCTGCTGCTGCTTGAGGAGTGCAGAGGGAGTTTGGGGGTTTACTATGAGCGAGGAAGTCCAGCTGCTGGCGCACGTCAGGGTGCTCATGTGGGTGATGTGTGGGAATTCAGACGGAGTCAGTCTTATTATCATCAAGATGTGTCATCGCTCACTGAGTCTGATGCCAAAGAAATGAACTTTGCACGTATTGTATGAGGGAGGGCCCTGCTAACAACAGGCTGCATTATGCTGACATTCATCCTAATAAAAGGAGCCTTGAGGCACAGTAGCTTGGATGTCTTCATCACCAGCATATTATATGAAAACCTTTGGGGGCAGCCAGTGGTACGCAACTACTATTTTCCTAATCACTGCCATCCGTGTATATTACACACACACACACACACACACACACAAGTGTGTGTACATATATATATATATATATATATTATTTTTTGTAATACTCTTGTGGAGTTTGCGCTCACCATGTCGGTCTGGGTTCTCTCCAGGTACTCCGGCCTCCTCCCACCCCCAAAAGCATGCCAGTGTGTGTATGTGTGTGTGTGTGTGTGTGTGAATGGCTGTCTGTCTGGACATGTTAGCTCTGCGATGAGGTGGGGACTCGTCCAGGTGTCTGTTCGCCCACTGACAGCTGGGGTTGGCTCCAGCATTGACCATTGCAGGTGCAAGCAGAGGATGATACACAAACGAATATGGTGCTATCTTGATGAGAGGCGCATTGAACCAAGCAGGTTCCTCAGAAGCGGATCTGTACATTCATGAACCTTTAGACGTTAGTAGATTTTTGACACAGGTACTGTTGTTCCTCCTTTGATTTTAAGGTGTCTTATATTTAACAAGTCAGAGTAGTGTGGGAAATGTGGTGGGTTTTGCTTTAACTTCAGAAATTAAATGAGGACCGCTGTAGCATTATAGACTTTTACTTTAAAAGATCATTCTGTTGAGACAATTCTTATTTCTCCAAAGTTAGACAGCGACAACAGAACATAATCCACAATAAGTTACAACTGCATATACACATCGGTGTGAGTCTGTTTGTGTAGTGTACAATAGTAACACAGTATCAGCTTGTGTTTATTGGTGCACGAGAGTAAAGCTGGGAAAGTTTGCGAGTGGCTGTAGCCAGGCGGGCGTCTGCGAGGGAGGTAGATTTGTGGTTTGGGTGGGTTAGGGGGGGGGTGTTGTGGATGTGAGCTTAAGAAGGTGGATGAAGAGGCCGGGTGTGCGGCGAGTGAGAGAGAGCCTGTGCTTGTGCCTTTCAAGGTGTGTTATTTGTTCAAGGCTGTCCAAACATTTACAGAGCGCTGGCAGCCGAGGAATGCAGAGGCAGGGCCGAGGCGGCGAGCAGCAGGCGTGGGAAACCGCTGCTCTCCTCAACCTCTGCAGACTCGTTCCCCCTTGGGCAGAGTGTCAACACAGACAGTGCCAGAGATGTGTGGGACTGATAGTGACAGGTTCCGTCAGCAGCCGTGCGTGCGCACACACACACACACACACACACACACACGTGGTTCCACCCTTCAGGCACACGGCCGGCTCATTGCCTCGCCTGCAGATTGACACACATTAACAGAGAAGGAGCAGGAGAGAGAGGAAGCCGCCTTACAGACACACACACACACACACACACTTAATTCCGTATTTCAATTAATGATTTAATTTAATTAGATTGAACTGAATGCTGTAAACATCTCCGGTGAGGTGTTCATTTCATACATGTCATGAAACATAACATTTATGCGGTATACAACATTTATTCCCAGTGGTAAAGTGTGCCCATTTTTTCTTGTATGTCAACCAAAAGACAACATGAATTAAATAAAGGAAGGGGAACTATTTACACTGGTATCATCTGTAACTTCTTTATGTATGAAACAATACTTTCCAGTAATCTCCTGCACAGTTCATCTTTGGAATGGAATTCTGACACACAGTAACACTTAATGCTGTGTTACAGGCATTTGTTTAGAACATGTGTTTCACCTATGAAACACATTTAGCATTTATAGATTTTTGTGTTGTCTGTACAGATTATGTATTGTCTATATTGTGGAGTGCAACTGGACATGTTGGATGTTTTTTGTCTTGAGGCTGCTGCGTCCAGTTCTTGTCACTTTTCTTGTGTTGACAAATTGATGAAGATGTTTTTTACACCCACATGTGTTTTCCTGGCATCTGTGTTAACCCTTCCGGGCCACCAGGTTAGGTTATGTACGACGGAGCATGCTAATCAAATCCAAAAAATCCATCCAAAAAAATTACTAAAATAAATAAAATAGTTGCCAACAGACATTAGAATAAAGGAGATTTATTTAATGTAAAAGTTGTGCATGTTTCTGTGGAATGGACATGACTTCACCAATTAGTGCAGGGTGAAATACTTTCTGTTTGTAATTTCTTTAATATTTTACCAAAAAAAACCATACACTTGTCAAAAAGTCCCTTTATTCAAATGGAGGCAGTCTGAGACAGTAAATGGTTAAACACTCACCTATTACTGCGCCTTGTCAGTCAGGTGGGGAGGACCTGCCCACACCACACATGAGAACCCAGCCTTGTCGAAACCCACACCAGGAAGTCAGCTGTCAATATGCTCTGTTGCAGTGGTATCCTGTGATAAGAGCTGACTCCAGGGAGCAGCCCAAGAGTTCACGCCGAGCCCAGGTGCAGCGTGATTTCACTCATATCTTAGTGTACCTGGGCGCCATTCACCAGCCTTAAATGAGATAATGCATGATTGACTTGTTGAACCTCCCACCTTATACTGACCTCGCATTTCCCTAAAAGGAAATACACAAGGAAACAACGTCAGCTTCAGTCAGTGTTCTATTTCATACTGATATTACCTGTTCAGCTTTGTCTACTACTGCTGATATCTGAAACAGAGCTGTTTCCCATTCCTTTAGTTTTTACAACCCAGCATTCATAGAAAGAAAAACTTCCTTTTACAGGCAGAAAAAAACGTGGGCTGCATGTGGATGGCCGTCTGCCTCGACAAGTTGTGGTGAATCAAGGAGAGAGACAGGGAGAGAAGTAGTCACCACAAGACATTTGTACAAACTCTCTGTCCATGCAAGAACACTGCGGCGATAAACAAACATGCAGGGCCAGAACAGAACAATGTGTCAAATACTTGACACGGAACAATGTGTCAAATAGCGGAGAAGAACATGGTGAACTTGTTGTGATCCAAAATGGATGTTCATGCTCAAATCTGATCTGACGATGGGGTTGTCCAGGTTTTATATGGTAGCTGTGAGAGTGAAGGTGCTTTGCTATGTTGTTGGCACTAAAAGTGCACTACCGTGTTGCCTTAATCACCCATTCAAAGTCACATTTACATTTGGGGGAGCTGGGATCCAAGGGCTCTTTTTCAAATGGATGAATATTCACAACACAAAACCAACATTGAGTGTTTGCAATGTCAGCTGTTCCCCAAATGCCCTGCTTGGCATGTTGACACATATATAGTCTCCAAACGTTGTGTGGAGGGCGTTAAACATGGTTTGCGATGAAAGTAAGCTGCATTAAATAATCCTGATGAATTCAAGTGGTTTAAGATGCTGACTGAAATGTTACACAGTTGTGTTTTGGTCATTTGAACTGCTCATGTTCGGTGTCATCAAGCACAGTGTCGTTTGAGGCAGTTTGCATGTGAACAAGCTAAAAAAAAAACAGTGACAGTGACTGTGGGAACCACCAACATCTGATTCAGGCTCATTTGCCTACATATTGGCAAAATATCACCTGTTTGTGTGCACCTGTCTTCAGGTTCAGCAGCAAAACACAAAAGCACACGTTCATCTGAATGCTCCCAAATGCATTCGTGTTGTGAAGGTATGACAAAGCTGAGTGAAACCTGCTCATCGTCACCCTCCTCCACCTCCTCCTCCTCGCACGTCTCTTTGTGCTCGGGTCTGGCACACACACTTTCAAGCTCGTTCTGCCCTGCGGCCTCATACACCTGCCTGCGCTGCGGGGGGAGTGTCGTGTTTCAGCGATGAGGCAACGTCCGACCAATGAAGTGCAGTGAGAACGGTTAGGGAGCGTGGTGGGAACTCTCCTCCCATCTCTCCTCTCTCTACCTGGGAACCAGCGCTGCCACAGGGAGGGGCTAACCAGCCACTGTCTGAATGAACACCAAACAAAAACTCACTCAAAGGTGAGTTACACGAGTCAATGTTAGTTTTCTCTGCGGTCTAGTCTTTTTCCCTCCCACATCTCTTTTTTCTCTTTCATTCATGGCTAGCACGCTGCTTTGCATTTGGGCAGGATTGAAAAAAAGGAGACAGAGAAACAAAACAGTCAAAGTGTGGGAACTTTCCCCGTTCCCTTTTCTTCTTGCAAGAGCTTTTATCTGTGTTAACTCTGCTTACACAGGTATTTGTGCACCTGTGGCACCGGATTAGTAGATCAGCTTCTTTACTGGCTGCAAAAATAAGCACAGGAGAATCCTTTTTTTATTGTAGGTTTTGCATCCGAATCACATTTAATCCTGCAATGAAAAGTTATAAAATGCTGTTTTCATGTAATAAACTGCATCAGGTCATCAATAGACAATCAAAAAGTGAGTGAACAGCTGAGGTTCGACTGTTTGATTTGATGTTGACGTACGTCTACCTGGTCATGTTTGCTGTTCTGTTCCAACTGACAGTTTGCTCTCCTCAGTGCCTTTATATTATTGCTAAAACTTCAGAAGAATAAGACAAATCAAACAGAAGGACTCATCAAATTCATATAAATTGTGGGATCAGGTTCAGCAGTCAGGGGTCAGGGGTCAGGGGTCACGTCTTGTCTGGACATAGACACAAAGCTGCAACACATTGCAGATTTTGAGGCTGTTTTCTGCTGGTTTGCTAGTTTACTGGTTTTTACCATGACGGACAGACTGTTAGTATTACTCTTCCATATTTTAATGATAATTCTAACTGTTTATCAAACGTTGAATACTTCAGATGGTGTATACAGCAAACTGATTTAATGATGGCTCAGCGGACAGTGAATAAAAAGTACTGCCAAAGTAGCTAAACAGACAGTGTAATACTTCCTGCTATGGATGGTTTCTCCAGAGTCACATTTTGATTTGATGACACACACACACACACACACACACACATACACACAGTCACAAGGGGAAAATATTAACAGCAGCAGGTAATGAGTGTACACAAACAGAGTGAGTTTGTGTACAAGGGAGTGAATGGACCTTGTTAATTCCACCGGACACTACGTGAACAGCCTGATAGCGAGATAGACACGTAAGTGTGAAAGAATCTTCCCTCCTCTTTAACTGCAGTCCTGCTGAGCTGTGCCATCCACTTGACTGCCCAATAAAAACAAGTAAAAGGCTGACATTGCACTTCATTTAACACTGCATGCCCCTCACTCTGCCTCCCACTTAGCCCATTGTCATCGGCAGGGACTTGGCTTTGTTGAGAGGTTCATGTTGTCCATAAGCCAAAACCCCAGACAACAATAGATGGGCAGCTGTTTCCTGGGCACACTGTGTTTTGTGTCCTTCCAACAGGTGCTTTCTCAGGATGTAACTTTGTTGTGTGATAACTGTCGCTTCAGTTTCCGGGTGATCAGTGTCACTTGTTATACATAGAATAAGTCATCACTGATTTTTCCTTGTAAATAACGGACACGTTGAAGGTCATGTCCGCACGGAGAGGGACCAGAATCTGTAAGTGGCGCTTCAACGCTCCCACACAAATACATCAAAAACAGAGAGCAAGATGTGGAGCATGCACATAAAGATCGTGTGGTTTAAACAAACCCACAAAGAAGTAGATGGTGGAGAATCCAAATCCAAATACATAAAGGAGATATTTGTGTGGACTGCTGTAAAGACACATTACGCTCAGTACTGTAATCCACCATTGTTGTTGTTGTTGTTGTTGTTGTTGTTGCTGTTGTTGTTGTTGTTGTTGTTAGCAGAGTTAGTGCATGTGGGTTAAGGGAGAGGTGGAGCTACGATATCACACCTATTCACCTGGTGCCCGGTTTCATAAATGATTGAACTCAGGCTCCAAAACACATGTAAAGCTGCCTCATGACCTCAGTCATGACATTCCTTTTCATGTCAAGATTCTATTTTGAACATGAAGTAAAGAAACCAACTTATCCTTCGGTAATGAAGAGGAAAAATCCCTCTTCTTATGTCATAAGGTCTGAAACTTCCTGCACGACTGTAGAATGAGACATACCAAAGTCTACTGAGTGCTCTCTGATGAGTGTGTAAATTGTATAGTTGGTTTAGTTGGGCTCAGGAGGATGTGTGCTCTGCAGAGGATCATTCTCAGCCAAGTGTCAGGTGGTAGAAATGTTTTGTCTAACAAATCCCCACTCACAGGGGGTTCTGACTTCATCCCACAAGACCCCTCAGCCACGATATAAAAGAAGAAGAAAAAAAACTCTGATACTTGCTAGAAATTTGTGAAATAGCTACTGTTCTTCCCATTCATGACATGTCGTAACTTCCTGTCATCCTGCCGATGTAAATATAATACCTTTGGAATCAGTAACACTGCAGACAAACACGCTCTGTTTATTCTCTCAATCTCAGATGCTTTCAAATATCAGCCCACTTTTCTTGACCCTTTTGACTGCTCTTTCCCCTCTTCTATTGTTCTGCATCTTTTTAGTCTTTTTACAGCCGACCCAGAAGGGAGAAGGACGTGTTTGCTTACTCTCTCATGAGAGGGGGCCGTCAGAAAGCAGGCAATCACAATGAGCAAATATGTTCATGCAAAGCCAACGCTACTGACGGGAACTGTGGGTTGTTTGTTTGTTTGTTTGACGTATGCGAGACAGGATGGGGAGACCACACTATGATCACATGTTCCTTCTTTTACAACTGTAAATAGGTATGAATAATTCTTTTTGTATGCACATGGAGCCAGACAGACCAGCAGAATGTACAAAAGCCAAGACAGATCCGGGAAAGTACATAAATTAGCAAGGACATTCTGCTTTACAACACAGTGGTGTTTCAGACTGTCTGAACACATGACAACTGCTTACAAGGACCTTAGAAAAGTAAGCACTTGTTTCTTATTACCTTATTAAATTAATAAGATATCAATGAAATTCATTAATTCCTGAAATAATCGGTAAATTAAGGCAAAAGAAGTGATTTATTCTTCACCTTACTGGCTACGCTAATGCAGAACTGAAGTCAATGCATTTTTGTGGCATCAAGAGAAACATGCTTGTATAACTTTTTTTGTTATTTGTTACAGCTGAATTCCAGGACAACTGAGTCCTGCAACTTTTGAAGACGTACATCCAACACTACACACTACTTGCACAATTTAAGGTTATTTAAGTATGCTTTTATCTCACTGTGAAGAATGAATGTGAGGAGAGTAAGTTAGTCAAACCACTTTATGTTCGCCAAAACCTCAAGGTGAAGCAGTGGCGGAGGTCCACAGCTGCTGTGAACCTGCAACACTTGACAGCTTTAACCTGAATCTGTCATCACATGCTTGAAAACACAGCCCTTATTCACCTGCCCGTAACTGGGGTTAGCGGCTCCAATTCAAACTTCTCTTGTTTGTTCACACACACAGATGGGACAGTGTTGTCTGACTGGTTCTGTCGTCTGCTGCAGCACCAGCAGCGGAGCAGGTCGGCTCCTGTCCGGTCGTCCTGGGGCCAGATGTGAAAATGCGAAATGCAGAAAATGTACTTCAGACCAGTTGCACACATGCTGTCAAAGACCAAGCAACACATTATACAGCAGGGAAAATCAGTAACTATAATTCCAATGGGGCTATTGACATGGAATTATCACCAGATGTTGGTAATAGCCCAAGTAATCCACACATACACAGAAATCAAAACATAAATGGAGTTATGTGTGATAAAGTGAAATGACAAAAAGGTATTGAACACACTGACTGAAAGGCTTTTAATAATTAGCAGAAAAGCCTTTGTTGGTAATGAAGCTTCAGACGCCTCCTGTGAGGAGCAGCTAGTCACACACATTGCTCAGGTGTGATTTTGGCCCATTCTTCCACACCAACTGTCTTCCAATGATGAAGGGTCCAAGCGTCTCTTCTATGAACTTCATTTTTTTTCTGTAGATTTTCAGTTGGGTTCAAGTCCGTTGATTGACTGACAGATTTCAGCTGGTTTCTTGTCTTTTCATGCCTTTCTGTACCTCCTTTTCTCCATGTGTTCAACACTCCATTTCACTTTATTAACCAAAATGTCATTTACGGATATATATGTTTTGATGTCTATGTATCTGTGGATACTTGAGTTGTTACTGGCATCTGGTGTGACAATTTCACTTCAATGGCTCCATTAGAAATGTATTTACTGAGAAAAATTGTGACTCATTCAATACTTGATGTGCCCCACTATATGTAAAGGCAACAAAAACCCTTTTCTTGCTGTGAATACTGCTCTTTTCATTGTAGGAATATCTTCATTTAAACTGACCATGGTGTAGAAGTTTTATGATTCCTGCATTTGTGCATTATATTTTGTTTAATTAACATTGCTGAGATACTGATGCTGCAAGAGCTAATTACATGGGTGGGTAATGACTTCATCAATACATCATTCATCTCCAGGTCTCCAGAGACTGAAGCGTCCGACTGACCTGACAAGAACAAATGCTCCCTGCACACATAGACAATGTATTCATGAGCTACCATGTTTTTAACGTTCCTCACTTCAGTCGTCTGTTGTCTCATAAAACAACAACACAGGCCTTGAATGACAAGCTCTCACAGTGTTATTTTTTCTCGGGCAAACTAAAGATTAATGTCACCTTGCAGTCATATGTGACTGAATTGTTCCCAGTTGGGTAGATAATCCATTTACAATGATAAAACGAAACACACTGACGGCAATGATGTGCCAATAATATCATGTTGATCATGTTGAATTTTATCAAGTGATATTTAATACAAAAAGGGCTATTCCAATCCGCTTTAATGCATTTTACAGCCAAAAGAGCTCTTTACACAGTTTTTTAGTGTAAAAGTTGCAGCATCAGGCCTTTATGTTCCTTTTCCTCACTATTTCCATGCTCCCTCCCTGTCTGCCTGTGAAGGAAGTGACTCGTTGCAGGGGCACAAAAGCCTGACGCCTAATAAAGTTCAGACATAAACAGGGAAAGAAAGTGGTGAGGAGCAGAGGAGCAAGCAAAGAGCACCAGGGTGTAAAAAAACACTCACGGAGCACGGTTTTATAGCTTTGTGTTAATTGAGGTGATTTGAAAAAGAATACTCCCATGCTCCTGGAGGGCAGAAAGAGAGAGGACAGTGCTGCAAGCAAAAGGAAGAAGGAAGTACCACTGTAAAACAGCTGCTTGTCACTGTTCCCCAGCTGAACAAAGACACGGGTGAAAGGTCATTATTTTACATACGATGTCGGTCGGCATACTTTTGGAAAAGGCTGTTGGACCATATTTATGTGTCATATTAAAAAAATACCCCAAAAAGTCAATAATCGTCACCATTTCCAACTGTATCCAAGCAGTTGCTCTTCTTTATCTGTCTCTCTCCAGTGACACATCACAGTTATTTCTTCGCCACGCAAACCCCTCTGTCTCCGGGCTTTGTCCCTCGAGCCTCCTGCTGGAAGCTGAGCCCTAAGACAAAGTCCTGTTTACACTAATGGCCCACCAGGCTTTTTTGCCACAGAAACAAATAGCAGTGGGGGGAAGTCAATAGAATTTAACATTTTGACATTTTTCCTCAAGCTCTCAAAACCAATATTGACCCAGAACCCCTGCATGGATGTCTATTGCAAGACCTTGGTATACAAATCAAGGCGCTGCAGCCAGATCCACAGGCAGCCGGTTGAAGGGTGAGGCCAACAATAGCCCGCCCAGGGAGGGGCTCTCCCACTGGGCAGGCAGAGTGACCACTGTCCCTGGTTTCAAGCTGGTCCACAGTAGCCTGACGTATGAAAGAGCCCACGCTATCCTGCCTGCTTTAATGATTCCATCTGAGAGGGCCAATTGTGTCTGTACTCTGGACCCTGCTGGTGAGTGAGCTGGACAAGTAGAAGGGACAGTGGGGGCGCTCACATGTGCAGAACAACCCCATAGTGGGCCAGTACATCTCAAAGGCCGGATTACAATCAATTAGAGCCTAATGAGCTGGATGCTGGACTTGTAACCTGTTGCAGCAGGGTAGTTGTTTAGAAAGCTCCCAGTTGGTGAACACATCAATAACCTGAAATAGCTCCAGACTGAAAGCAGGACGCAGCAGGACGTGCCCGAATCCTGCCTCCGTCCCCCCACACTTCTCGACACAACTGTAGCGGCTGCTGACTACAACTTATAGAACTCATTTTACTGTAAACACGCTTTACGGCTATTACTGAAGTTCCTTTGGATGTGTTGTTGGGGCTTCCGGGGCATCTGGGTGAGCTGCAATCTCCTGAAGAGAGCATTCATAAACATTGGGTTGACAGATTGCATTCCCCTTGATAAGTGTGTGAGAGCCTGCTTGCATATGTGCCTGTAAAAGAAGGATGCTCCCTCCATCCAGAGAAAGGGCAGAGTGTTTGAGCACGTGTCACGGCCCAGCAGGAGACTTTGTCCTCAGGCCCCTCTCACCTGAGGAGCCCCACTTTCCAATGCGCCAGCTTCAATGCATGGTGCTCCTGGCCACAGCAGGGGAACAGGGGATGGTCATAGAGGAGAAGGTGAAACAGCAGGAGTAAAAGCAACAATCTGGCCTGAAGTAAGATCAGGAGGGAGGTGAGCAGTGGGACAAGTGAAAGCAGAGACCTGCTGACCCGCTCTGCGACCCTGTTTTTAACAAACAATGGTTTAAGTGGACAAAGTGTTTGCTGCAATTCCACTTTGAACTGAACTATTTTCATATAACAAAAGTTAATTCTACTCTTGCGCTGCGGTGTGTTGCAGTTACACTGCTAAACTCAAAAACACACTTCTTGTTCAGTAGGTTGCAGGCCCTGGGAGTCACAGTCAGATTCACAACTACACACTTCTGGTTTCAGCAACGTCAGCTGTTCAGTGCCCAAGTCATTTGACTCAAGCATTCAGAGAAAACCTATTTTCCATTATATAGTCTATATATATTTGTCAGTTTTATACATCAAAATTTGAATCTTATAATGCAAATACATACAATTAACAACAATGCAACACAAGGCAAACATGTCCAACAGGAATGAATACCAGCAATGGACAATGAGAGACTGAAGGTTTCTAAGTGTTAATAAGGTGCATTTTACAGTTTGTGAAAATGTTGTCCCATTCCTCCGGAGAAACTCTACAGAATTCATGGACATTCCCAGAGACCTGAACATCCAAAATGTCACAGGTGTGCTGTAGGGGACACGTCTGGTGGATGGAGAGGTCCATGGAGAACAGTCGTGTTTTCAGCTACGAGAAACACGAGCCGGCAACATCAGGTCAAGTATTGTCAGGCTGAAAAGTGACATCATGCTGACGGACAAAGGACCTAAGAACAGAACACAGAAATTCATCCTGGTGTTGTATTCACTGCTTTTCTGGAGGATCGTCTGAGCTGTCCAGGGTAGATGACACACGCCGCCCTGACACAAAAGATATGCTCTACGTTGAGTTTAGCAACACGACACACTTAATGTGTTGGAGGGAAAATGCATACAAACATTGCAGGATTTGAATCAAGAAGAACTTTCTTCGAGCAGCCTGTGGCATCTGGGACACACAGTAACAATCTAATTTTGTGTCATGCAGATTGTTTCATCATTTTTAGCTTTTTTGTTTTCAGAATCCAATTTTCTCTTTCTGTATACCTCAGAGATACGCTTGACCTTTCTCAATATTAAACAGACCTTGAAATCTCTGTTTTTGCACTCTTAAACACTGAACATTCACAAGCACCAGCTGATCTTTGTAATATATGATGCTTTTAGTTTCCTCATGGGTAGCCGTTGGGTTCCACCGGTCACCACTGTGTTTAAACATTTTTAATCAACCAGAACCCATTGTGAACGCCCGAGCCCCACCAGGCTCCCCACCTGCCAAAGCAAGTAGTTCTCCTCAGCAACCTGAGAGCAACAGCTAGTATTTAGTAATAATATGTGGCATTGCAGCAGCTATAATGTACCCAGTGACAGCACTCACCTCTCACAGCCCTGGTACCCCCTTCTAAGGTTATATTACAACTCAGCGGGAGGTCTGGGAGAGTCTCAGATGGAAAGAGTGATTGTTTGGGGTTTCTCAAGTCAAGCTGGCATTTTCCCATGTGGCAGTGGGGGTAGGCTTTCTCCCAGCACGCCACGGTCTGTGCAGCTTATTAAAACTGTGGAGTACGCAGAGCTGTTCCAGTATATGGTCTTTGTTGCCCTCTCACTCCTCTGATTCTTGAGTCACAAGTGCTCTCACTTCAACACTCTTGGGCTTGATGATGTTTTTCTGCAAAAAAAGAAAAAAAAAAAAAGGAAATATGTGTTGAACTTTATCAAAACTAAAACTAAACTTGTGGTGAAACATAACAAAGTACAGCATGTTGGAACTCACAGTATGTCAGTGTGTCAGGGTCATTTGTTCCAGGGAGAACAGAGCCATGATTTTACAACGTACCGTGTTTATCTGACGGACACGACACATATATGTAAGATCTCTGAAAAACTCCAGATGTGACTATTTTCCCAAGGTGCTATAGGTGTAGACCAATGTTTAGCAGCGGCAGCGACCAGTGTGGTTCACTCGTCATGAAAGATTAGGTGAGAACTTGCAGCGAACCGTCGGGAGTGAGATGACGTCATCATCGGCCGTGGCTCAGGACCAAAGCATTCAGGTGTTTCCTCTCTGTCTCCTCATTTTAATACATAAAAGCATCCCAGTCTACATTTGATGATGCACAGTGTATTGATTTATTTCTTTATTAAAGACACACAAGCATTTTTTAAAAAAAAAATAAAAGATAAGCTACGCAAGACAAGTACAAACAACTAAATCACCATAACATGTTCTGTTTGTACAGAATACGAAAGAGACAATCTAAGATCTCCTCTCCTGTTAGAAACATAAAGAAGAAATGTGACTTGTAGGGAATTTGTTTTCCTCTTCATTGCCTGAGTGAAAGCATTAGTTTGACTACACACATTATTCTGCAGTGTGAAAGACTAGATCTGAGAGGTTTTAGGAGGTGACTGGTGGTACTGCCGACCTCTGACCGCTGGCTTTTGTTGAGCCTCATTAAGCAGGGGGGAACACATCAGCCAATGCTACTTTTACCCTTTCTGTTATGGCAGCTACCTAGCAAATAAGCTTTAACTTGCCTCTTGTTACCTAAGCGCTCCATTCGGCCTCTGGCATCACACAAGTGAGTCACAAGTGAGTCTCTTTCCTTGGAGAGTTGCACTCCCCGAGACCCGGACGAGCACTCGTCAGGGACCCACCATATTGTTACGTGAATGGCGCGACCTGGATGCAAATTCTTCCTCACTCTCAGGCGGCAAAGGCCAGCATTGATTGACTGGTTGTGTTAATTTAACTGCCTTTCAGTCCTACTTGAGCCACCGTCTTCTGAACCTCAATGGTAAAAGAGTTAACAACAACTGAAGTGTCAGGACAGGAATGTACCATTCAGCATCGGAGGAACACGTCGTTAACGAATGTGGCGCCACAAACGACCAATGGTTTAAACAAACCAGGGAGGCAGACAATTCCCTTTTCTTCACTCTCCATGCCTGGCGTCAGCTACTGATAACCTGGTGCGCTCAGTCATTTTAGAGGAGAAGCGTTTTAATACGGTGGATGATCCAAATCAACAGGACGATGCAGAATTGAAGGAGGAAACATGGCTGTTAAACCACAAAAGGTCATGGAGTAGATGTTTAGTTTCTGGAGATTGAGGGCAACGTGCTCTCTCAGTCATTCCGCCCCGTGACAAAGTTGTGAGGAGGCTTCAGACTGAGGTTACTCGGGGGACAGCTCATGCCCGCAACGGAACGACGCCCACTCTCACCAGCCAGCTGACTCAGATCAAGAGGACAGGCAGGGCACAGCGCAGGAAGTGAGGCATTGAACTTTTGGTGTGTGCCTGCAGACTTGCATGGAATGACTGCTCACCCCAGCTGTGATTAACAGGCAGCTTTTGACAAGGTTTTAACTGGGCAGGAGACCTGAAAAGTGACTGGATGATCTTATCACGGACTAAGTAGACAACATTTTAAAAGTGACTGTGCATGTGGCTGTTGATATATTTTTTTTCTTGTATAAAAAAAGATTTTTTTTCTTTTTCCTTTTCAAAGGATGTCACAGCATTTCCTTAAATTAGAATAAGTGCACTGAAACATAGAGAATGGTCTCAAGAGGATGTGTCCGTTCACACCCATGTTAATCGGTATTGTCCAATCAGATGCAGACAAACTGGCCTGATCGCTGGTTTTGAACACAATTCTGTAGAAATGTGCATTCAGTCCCAAGTGAAAGCGTTCGAGAGAGCAAACTTCCTTTCTAGCAGAAAAGTTTCCTGATAGAGCAAAACTGTCATGTTATTTGATTAAATAATAATTTGGAAGAAGAAGAAAAAAAGCATTTAATGTCAAACATGTCTCTACATGGATGCACATGAAAAACAAAAAATATATATTTTTGTCGCAAAATAATTTGATCACTCGCACATCACTATCTTGACTTGTGGCCTCCTGTGGTTGTTCTACAACTACTTCAACGTCTTAATTCTTCCAGTAACATGGAGGATGTCATTCCATCTCTGCTGATAATCTGTACCGGTGCTCTGACAGGACACACTAGGACTGCTGCCAGCCTCCATCTGTGAGCCACGGAAAGGAATGAAAGGTCAAAGGGCTGCTTCATGCTATGTGACACGCCAGCTGAGGTGGTGACAGCGCAGGAGTCTGTGTATTGCCTGTGATGAGAGTGGTGGACTGACAGCTCTTTTTCCCAGCAGCGCTCTGCAGAGCCGTGAGGAGGCATGCAGTTGGAGAGCGTCGGGCTACAAGGTGATTGGCTGCACCACTTCCTATTGTTCACCCTGACACTGATAACACTGGTGACCCTGGCCAGAGGAAGGAAGGCCATCGCTTGGTTTGTGGTGGAGGAATTGTCAGTTCTTTGTTCTCAGATAACTTATTAACCCACCAAGTCCACTCTGGGAGGGTTGATTTCTCACATTGCTTCACCGTATGGTTAACCCAGAGCAAACAGCTTTTTTAGGAGTCTGACAAGACATTGTACTAAACTTGAATAAATCTTCCAGTCTGATAGAAACAAACTGAAACACACTGGAAAAAGATTAAATGGCAGCCGCAACTGCCCTGATGAGTCGATTTGAGGTTTTTTATTTATAAATAAATAATTAAAAGAAATCATTGCACCTCTGATCATCAGATCATGTAAACCTGAACGTTGATCAGCAACGCTTTGTAATGAAGCGTGTGAACATTGTCCAGTTTAAAATACATTGACGCCACAGTGAAGGAAGCTATTCAAAGCAGATGTTTGTTGTCTTTCACCAGTTTACCCTGCTGATCGAGCCCCCAGGGATGTGGGTCGGCGGGACAGACAGAGACCAGAGTCAGCCGGGATCACACACACCTCCGGCGCAGACGTGTGACATGGTGTCACACAAGTGGCTGCTGTTAATATGCAGGAATCAGTCTGCTCACAGTTGTTTCTGCTGTTTCACTTCAAGGCCCATTTGTGAGGATTCAGGCTGGCTGAAGGCTGCAAACCGGAACACAAAGGCTGCGAATGTGAAATTTTTAGGTTGTCTGTCTGAAATCAAAGAATGAGATTATATGTTGCAACGGTTGTTGTTTCAAGTCATGAGAGAATCCTTTATGCCAGTTTTTTTACTCTATATCTCTCAGAAAGTCAGATTAGTTTCCAGTCATATGAAGTGAATGTATTGACACCATCACTGTGTGAGATGGCAGCTGATCAATAGCTCCAGAACTGACAGCTAAACAATCGTATGTATTTAAGTAACAATAAAATCCTGGATGAGGGAAATGTCTCTTGTCCTGCACAACCAGATATTAAAATAAAAATGCACAGTGCCGTTTTAGGACTCCTTTCAGCCATCAGGAGAGCTGGTGCAGTCAATTTCGGTGGTTATTAGCCTCCATCTAGTGGTAAACATCGAGCACTGCATCTTTTTTATCGCGCTATCCCCCATCCGTAGTCAGGAGAAATTTCTTCGTTACAACAGCTCCAGACGAGATTTAAAAAAAAGTGAATCTACAACAAACAAAAAAAATTTGAATAAAAATATCTGCAGAACTAAAACATACAGTATGTTCACTGTATATATGCATACACTATATCCAGAGGTTGTATTGCACATCCCCCACTGTGTCAAACATGTATATATATGTTAAGGGTAATGTGAACAAAACGGGTAATATACAAATTACCATGGTTACCATGGTACGATTACACATAACCGGAAAACACGGGTAGTTGCAAACAACACAGTAGAGAGAATGTACAGGTGAATGTGCACGTACACGGGGTCCAGATGAATATTCACTGATCCAGTTTATGGGCTCAGTGAGTGGAACAGTCACCTGGAGGAGCTGGACAGTCAGATGACCACCAGCACAAGCAACCTCCTGTGTCACTCTCTTGTACATCTGTGTGGAATGAGTCTGCTGATTCTTCGTCACAGTGGGGAGCAGGTGAGAGATATTGTTCATCATGGCCTCTACTATAGACCACATCCCTCTATCTGACACCACCGTCACTGAATCATGAAGATAGTTGAACTGTATCACTATAGAGGTTGCAGCTGTCTGCTCCTTGTTCACAGCAATCAGGCTTGTTTCTGGGTTTGTTTGGGGGGATTTAAAAAAAAAAAAAAAAAAAAAAAAAGCAGGTCCGGCATTATTGGACAGTCGCCTGAAGTAAAGTTTAAAATCTGCAGGTCGACTTGCTGGATTTGACATGATCCCTGAGGATCACCGGCACACTGATACTGCTGTGTTGTCAGTGCCATTTGAGGTGAAGACAATAATGCTTTGTTAGCAGGCCTGATCAAATCTCACCATTGTCGAGACGCCTGCAGGCCTTTTCTGCTTCACACTGAGGATAAATCAGTCGGAGGCAGACCAGTCTAAATTGTCATGTGTAACCAGACCAGCTTGTGCAGAAGTAAAAACAATGGAAGGATCTGTCCTAAAGATGCAGAACTTTTGGTCTTTTGGATTCCACAGAGCACGTGTCTCCAATGGAATCTACATACATTCATACATGCAGTGTCACATGTATCCATCAATGATAGGTTTTAATGACTGTATTAACAACTGAGTTTTTTATTTGAATATATATATATATATATGCACAGGATGTCATGAACAATAGAGGGGGTGAACTGGAGGGTTAGATTAGTAGGAAAATGATGTGAATCCTATAATTTCCTGTTCATGGATCACAGACTGCGTTATGTTACATTCTGGTCAACTACTTCACATTGTCACCAAACACAAGAGCGATACATGTTTTTAACCAAACCACAAACGTTATTGTTATATTTTAAAGCTTGTCTATTTGAATCACTGAATCACTATCGGTAAGAGTTCACATCATGCTGTGTGGTACACTTTTTTAAACAGTCCCCGAAGAACCAAAGGAGGAATCCTTTTTGTCTTTTGTACCCATTTATTTGCTATAATTAAGACTTTCCACCCAAGTCCGACACAAAAGATGCCACCAACCAAGGATGCTTACTTGGTAACGGGACCAAACACAAACTGCTCTCTGTTTAACTTCATGTCACTGCACTGGATGGTGAATGTGATTGTTTACCCCGCTTTGTTTCATTGACGCTGAATTGCCGGGGCTGACATGGTAAACAATTAAAGTGAAATTCTGTCACATTAGCTGTTGTGAAACAGCCCAAACAGATTCCAATCTTAAGTCCAAGACCTGACTCATAAGAGGCTAATCCTCTTGATGGAAACAAAATCCCACCCGTGTCCAAACGGCCCACTGCCCCAGGTGCAGCCGGCACACAAGCCTCAGCTTGTCTCTCTTTATCCCAGCTGATGAATTGCGAGGGCTGTGTTGGGCATGAGCCCAGGCTGTGCTTTGGCTAATTAGAAGGCCTGTTTTCTCATAAATGTCTATAGTGATGAAAATGAGGCAAATAAAGGCTCCAGTTCCAGCCTGTGAGAGTTTTACAAATTCTAAAAGGAAAGTGACACTGAACACACAAATCTGCCTAATGTGTGTTTCTGCAAATGTATAATTTTGTTTTTATTGTTTTTATTTATTTATTTTTCAACCACGGCTTTAGAATAACCATGGCTGAATATTTGTGAATTTATATGATAAATTCAGAAAATTTAATGAGAAGTCAATTCACAAAATAAAAGCTGTGAGAAGCTGTGAGAATAAAAGCTTTTCTTATGTCCAATTCCCAATGTTATCATTAATCAGCACATTTAGTGCAATTAGGGTCCATTAGGCGAGTGTTAAGTACAGTTTAACAGTTAATAATGTTATCAGGGCAGATAGCTTATCTCTCTATCTTTTAATGTCAGTGACACTATGACAGCAAGGATGGCCCCATAATCACATTGTACTCAGTGATGGCGGTAAACAAAAGCTCAGCCCCCCTCCCCACCCAAACACACACACACACACACACACACACACACACACACAGTCTTGTCTGACGGTACAGCTCATTCTGGAGCAGACACTAAGCCAGGGCTTCATCCTCACATCTGTGCTATAAGATCAACTGCCGAAGAGCGTGACCGTCTTCTCGCACTAACAAGAATGTTTTTTGGCTTTTGAAAGAAATGTACATGTTCAATAACACTTTTGTGAAGTATTGGATTTGTATAAAGGAGGTGCATCCCTGACAGTGATTGTAAATGGAACTGACACACTCCCCATCATTATAACAAATGTGGTGACGGCCATCTAAACAAACAATGAAGTAACAAATAACTTGGAGCAAAAAGATTATTAAAGGGCCTCTTACATTCAAGTCCTTTGGCAATACAAATTATTATTTAGTGAAAATCCTTCTTTCTATGAAAATAGATAAAGATGTTCCAGCTGTTTATCATGACACAATGCTTTAAACAAGATTCAATTCATTTGTGTCTTGTCTGTGTTGCGATGCGTCACATGAGACTTGTTGCCGCCCCCCCCCCCCCCCCCCCCCCCCTCTCCCCTTCTGGCTGTTCCCATTCCCCAGCAGAGTTTGGCGAGTTTGGACTGGAAAGACTGAGATCTGCTGTCACGCCATGACCTCACAGCCATGAGGTCTCAGCTGACTGACACACCTCACATGACTCCTGTAGCAGTTCATGGAACCCGCAGCAGCTGATTTTAATGTGAGCTCTGTAATATTTGATCAATGACGACGGAGCACCATGTAATCCATTTGGAGCTACTATATAATAATGAAACAACTATTAAAATGACAAATCTTGTACCCGTTCAACAGGAGGAGGGCCTATTTAAAGTTCTGAAATACTACGCCTCTGTCGTAAGAACACAGTGTACATTACGTGATCAGGAGCACAGCTCTATATTTACCACATCATGGGGCATTCTGTGCTGCATGCTCACACACAGGGACGCCCACCACAGGACGTGCACCGTGGGACGTGCACCACAGGACGTACATGATTCTGTTCCCACTCTAAGCGGCTACACCTCCATTTCCTGCTAGAGCCCAGTTGAAGAGGTGCAGGTAGGACACCTGCATGAATGTATAGTTACAGATTTGCAATGATCAAACCTGATGAGTTTAGTACATGTTTGTGCCATAATCAAAATTATTGCTTGAGATTAATAGCGATGCCCCTTTTGCTTTGACTTTGCAGCTTGTACTGAGTCCTCTGTGGTAAATGGAAGACTTTGAGTACAGCGTGGAGATCTGTGACCGTGACTGGGACTGCTTCTTTGCCGAGTGCGAGGAGTGTAACCTGCTTCCGCCGACGTTAGCAGGTGCGGATGACTCTGGGATGAGTGACAGCGATACAGGGTCCATCCTTGCGAAAAGGAAATTCGACCTAACAGCGTCCTTTTCAGAGGCTGATGGCTCCATTGACAGCCCCCCGGATTGCGAGGGCTCGCCCGTGGACCGTTACCTCAGCAAACACGGCGTCGGAGGAATGGAGAGCATCCTGTCGGGCAGTGAGGAGGATATACACCTGCAGTCTGTCAATATGTTCTTTGAAACCATGAAAAACCTCACAGAGGCCGCAAAAGGTATCGAGCCAAGCCGAGTGAACGCTGGGAAAAACAGAGAGGCAAAACAGCAGGAGCAGGAGCTGGGGAGCGGCGGGAAACAAGCCAGCAGCCAAAGTTTGCCAAAAAGCATCTCCAAGATAAACTCAGTACCTACCCGGATGGAAACAGCTTGTGACAAGGAGTCGGCAGAGCCTGTCGATACCATCAGCAACAGAAAGACATTGAAAAAACCTCAGCCTGAATCTGATATTTGTCTTGAAGCTGCAGCTTGTGGTTCACTGCTGGAGACTAATGTATCACACCCACATTTATTCATTAGAGAGGAAATCTGCAGAGAAACCGGGGTAAATGACGTCACACTGCAGCATCAGTCGGAGTCACGAAGCAGCGTTGTCTGCTCAGAAGTGACGTCTCATAGTGATGAACCCAGAAAGGTGGAAGCGTCTCTCATTGATGTATATCCCCAAGCCTTACGTCAGTCGACTCTCCCTAAGACATGTAACACGGATTCACAGAGCCAGCTGGAAATGGCCAAATGGAAACGAGACCAAAACTTGGATATTTCACGTTTTGATGCAACAAACACAAACAAACTAATGAGCCAAGAATCATCTCCATCTGCTTCTATCAAAAGGAAGAGGAGGAAGAAGAGGCGACTAAGCTTTGAGCCGGCGGACAGGGCAAACAGAGCGACACGGAGGCGGAGGAGCAGCCGACATGGAGAGGAGGTCTGTCTTCGCCTGAAGATTTCTTTTACAAGCCACAAAAAAATAGTTCCGCTTCATATTCAGCCACAGGTATTACATCTGTAACAGAAGGAAAAGTAGATCTTCCTCTCTCCATCCCTTCATATGGAAATCCTGACCGATGTTTTCCAGAGAGCATAGTCGTACAAGAGGCAGCGAGCTCAACCGAGAATAATTCAACCAACGAGAAGCTCCGAGGTCAAAGTGATGACAGCACCAGGTCAGAACTAAAAAACAGTGCTGATGTGTCAACGCACTTAAAGCGATGTAACAAATTAAGGTTTGACCATATGAATGACTGTCAGAGTACAGGTTCGTTGTCTGAGCGAACATCAGACCAGAATACACAAACAAAGAACACTGATGCCGGGACTCAGTCGCTCAGGGGCTGTAGGAACAAAGTCAGTCTCAGTGCTCATACAGCTGCGGACAAACCAGTACCTGTTTTACTAAGTATGGACTCAAGTGATCCCACAGTGGAAGTCGGCCAAAGCGAGATACCGTCTGCTGCTAAGTCCGTCCTGGCTGTAGATGGTGAAAATCCTGGCGCAGACAAACACACACCGTGCCAAAAAGAAGCTGAGGCCCCACAACAGCTGGAGGTTGGGTGTCACAGCGTAGACCAATATAGTTTTACCCTGGAAACCTCTCGCTGTCCTCCAGCTGATCTGCACAGAACTGATGTACTTCCTGCCAACATGGAACCACAGCGATTCCAAACCACAGCTACAACATCAGGAGAGCACTGCACTCAATCAGAGTGTATCAATGAAGACTTTCTTTCTGAAAGTCCTTGCAGTTTAGCTATTAATGGTTCAGGACAGGAAACAGATCATCCATCAGGTGATATACACCTAACAGCCAATGAGCAGAGAGAAATCATGTGTAAAGACCCAACGGATATAAAGGATATTACATCGGAATCATCCAGCATTAGTCTGGACACAGGATCTGCAACGACGCTCTCAAATGACAATATTCCAGACATGTTAGGTTCAGCCGTCTGTCAAAGTGACTCCATATGTCAAGGACAACACATGACCCTGATGTTGACGACACATGAGGCTAGTGGGTCTGTGTCGGAATCAAAACATCCTGCAGCGGTCAGAGATGTCACAGCTTCTGCAGCTGTCTGTCAGTCTTTGAAGGCGCCAGATTCAAAACATTCAGTTTTCGCCATGTCGTCGTTTTGGAACGAGATGGAGAAACTGACAATAAATGACATACTTGGATTACGGATGATGAGGAAAGGTGATGGACCCAGCTCCCTGAGCCCTTCTCAGGAGTATTCAAGCTGTTTCAGCCAAGAGGAGGAATCCAAGCCTGTGCAAACCTGCGAGAACATACTCATCCATCCTAAATCTGCTGAGTCACAAACAAACGCGGTGCTTGATGCAGGTGGAGTAACATGGGAGTGTGAACCTCGCCCGCTCAGTGCAGGTTATGATATTTCTCAGACAATGAGGTCGGCAACTGTGCGTGACTCCTGCAAGTCCTCCCGACGGATTTCCAAAAATATAAGTGTGAAGGATCTGCACGCCCTGGAATCAGAGTCTTTCAGATATGCATGGAAAGGACAGACTTTACAGACTATAGATGAAGGAGAGAAAGTAGAGAATTTCCCTGAGGGACACAAAGAGGACAAAGCGATGGACCCGGCCGACAGCTCCAGAATCTCTCTCACAGATCTGTTTCAGTACCTCTTCAAAGGGAAACAATCGTCTTCCAGTCGACCAGCGACACATGATATGACCGACTTCAGCCCTGAGGGAACCTCTGTCCCAGAGATGTACGATCATTTCTTCTCAGAGTTTGATACCGACGGCTTCTTCTACCCGCTCATCCCAGTGAATCCAGATCGGCCGCTTCCAGTGGGTTCTTTGCGTTCAACAAGCACACACCTGCAGTTCCCTGAGGCCTATGACCATTTCTTTGTGATCTCCTCTTCTGACGATTCATCCGATGAGGACGAAGAGGAGACCCGCGGCCCCTTGAGGGTGGTAACCAGGTTCAGCCAAAGAGAAAATGCAATTTCTACAGACATATATGACCATTTTTTCACTGACAATGATGTCAGACAGAACTTCTTCTGGAAAACTACTCTGTCCTTCAGGAATATTAGTTTCAGTGCCTCCACTGTTGAGAAACGGAGATTAAGCCCTGATAGGAAAAGTGGCAGATCGTGTCAATGGGCAATACGTCCACTCAGCACTTCAGGAAACCACAACTTCATGCTGCCTGATGCATGTTTCCACCATCTGGAAGAACGCAACGCTCGACAGGAAAGGCCGCAGCCTCCCAGGTACGAGGACGTACACATGGCTGTTTCAGATCCAAGTAAGTCCTGCTGCTTATTGAACACTGGTGAAAAGATGGTTTTACTATCATGCTGCAACAGGAAGGACCAGAAGGCTTTTACCAAAATCAAAGTAATTTCCTTGTTATTGTGAGTGATAGACAATACTGCATTTCGTAAATAAATGTAAAAATGTAATCTAATCTGATGTGATCTAATAACCATTCTCCATTATAGAAAAACAGTTATTTTGTATTTTTAACATTAAATTATGGAAATTATGTTATTATTACAATTACACAACAATTTAATCTGTTCATTTAAATGATTATGTTCAGTTCATACAGTACAAGAAAGGTCTTTTTCATGAGCCACTGAAAACAACTTATTGCTTTTGCGCCCATCGGCTCTGTAGCGTCATACTTTCACTTGTGTCCGTTGGTGTCACGCTTCAGGGTTTTTCTGCTTAAAACCAATTCCCGATAACAGAGTACTTTTCATGAAGCAGGACAGGTGTACTATTCTGTCAGCTGCTATGACCAGGACAGACTCCCACAGCTGTCACAGGACACGGCTTCAATACGGACGCGCTGTGATGAAGACGGGCGGTTGTACGTGATAAACTGACTTTACTCAATGAGTGTTCTCTCTAAGCTGCCAGTGCAGCATTGTAATTCATGTTTGGCTGTGAAAATACTTCAACTTTGCGTCATCTATCACTCCTAAGTGCCCAATGTGGCATCTCGTACGCAGCAGTTGTCGGGGAGGATTAGTTTTAAGGCCAACAGAGCCGTCGTTTTCACCCCTCATCGTCTTGAAGCAGTCTTGTGTGTTTGCAGAGGGGAAATCTGTGTATGTGCAAGGATTTAACAGGATCATGGTGTGACAGAACAGGAAGTCACTGGAATATTTGAGGAGCCTTATGCCCAGCTGCTGGTGTGTCGTCTAGCTGTTAGTTACAACGTCCCTGACCTGCCATTGAACTGTAGAGGACTGCCGTCACATTGCATTGTGTGATGTAATATGAATATATTTCCTGTTATTACTTATCAGATGTATTGTCTTTGAAGGGCTGGACGCATCCCTCATTCCTCTCAGACAATCAGATATGTGTCTGGTCTGTATTGCCTTTGCTTCGTGGGTGCTGAAGACTGCAAACCCACAGGTTGGAGATACCTGGAAGGCTGGTATGTATGTTAATACCAAGCACTAATGTATTCTGCAAGATGAATTCTGGCAGTGTCACAAATATTTCTACACAACAATGTGAAATTTGCACGTGAATTAAGTAGTTTCCATTTGCATTGTCACACAGTTCTGCTGGCAAATATAAGTGCTCTGTCAGCAATCCGATACCTGCGAAA
Source organism: Aeoliscus strigatus (assembly GCA_901007665.1). Taxonomy (NCBI): domain Eukaryota; kingdom Metazoa; phylum Chordata; class Actinopteri; order Syngnathiformes; family Centriscidae; genus Aeoliscus; species Aeoliscus strigatus. The sequence goes on from CAAKHB010001361.1 coordinate 388,751, forward strand.
GCATGCCAAGGTGGAGGCGTCTGCCAGCCAAAAGAAAATGCATCCGACCGCCTCATCTGGTTCTTGATCTTCCTGCGTCTAAATGTGTCACAAATGAAATGATCGATGCTTCACGAACACCTGATATGAGCTGCTGCTGCTGCTGCTACTGCTGCTGTCTGAAGAACAAGGGGCTGCTGAGAGAACTGCACTGAGTCGCTTCAGAAAGAGATAGATGAAAAGACCAAAAGTATGAGGATTTGTACATTTTTGTTTTTGACCGTTGTAAAGAAGGATTAAGTATGTTTGAGAACTTTACTGGTATGTTTAAAACCCTGTGTTGATGACTCCACTTAAGGTACTTTTAAGTATAAGGGGTGGGGATGTTTTGGTTGGTTATGGTTGTTTTACACAACATTTACAAAGCTCATTCATGCAATTAATGATTGTTAACTGCTGAAATGATTAGTTTATAATCAGAAACTATTTTGAAAGAGGAACTGCTCATATGACAATTCAAGACTAAACAAAATTAGCATTTGTGGGATTTGAGGATGTTTTCTGTGAAAGTATCTCAATGAATGAAAGGCATTTTTCATGATAATGCAAATACATCTACGTTTATGCTTAAAATATTTTCTTTATTTTAACAAAACTAATCTGCTTTGAAACCTGGTGAGTTTTTAATAACCCCGTATGAAGTCCACCAGGGAAGTACAGTATTCAAACACTAGAGGGCGACATACACTCATGTAAGAACAGTGAGAATACAGTATATAGGGACTGTGTAACGAATGAAAGTACATAAAGCCATTGCATGGAGTATTCAGTCTGAATTATCCTCTCACTTTGAGGCAGACAACTGCTGTGAATCCAGACACAGTACATGAGTGAGAAAAAGACCAAAGATAAAGACAGAGCTAAAGAAGAATGTGAGTGAAGGGAAATGTTCAGTCGTGTTAAATTTACAACGGTTACTACTTTATATCGGTAGGGGGCAGCATATCATCTGGTTTGTGAGAACTCAACGCGCCATAGTCAGCTTGGAGGTGTCAGTAGCTGCCAGGAGTTTCCTCTGTGAGCTGTCTGACTGTGTCAGCTGCTCCATCATGCTGTGATTTGCTATCTCTTGGCAAAGAGCTCTAGATGGAAATTATTAATTATGATGTCAAATGATGATGACAAAGGGGCATAATGACACTGGTTGCTTGGGTAGATGGTTACAAATTACAACATGAAAATACAAGATGTTCATTACAATGCAACAATACAGATGTATTTAATTCACGTTTCCACTTTTATTTTTTTAAATATAAATTAAACACCTCAAACAAATATGAAAAGGATGTCACACAGGTATCAGTATTTTTGTAGCAGTAATATCAGCACCTTGAGGCTCGTCAAATGAATCAATTTGCCTTAACATTATAGAATTAAACATAAAATATTTAACATTTACAAAAATATACATCCATACTATCACAATCCCTGATGGAATGCCTTTCATAGCTTGAAGTAGAAACAAAAATGAAATAAAATAAAACAGCAGGTAAAGCAGTCAGTACATCAGAAAATACTTTCCACGAGTCCTTTGACATCAAAAACACAAAATATTAACACTATACAGTATTTACGCTGTCTCCTTTCTTTAATGCTACATAATCAGACCGCTGCAGTCTGTTGTCACTACACTGTTTTATGTTCAGACTGTTTTTCTTCATTTCGTAGCTCATTGACTCCTTGACAACACCATCATCTAACAATGGTTCCCTGGATTTGTTGGGTCGTACAGTACGCAGCAGGGGCAACACCGACTGCGCTGGTTGGTTTTTATTATCCCTCTGATAGAGATCTGATGTTTGCACACGTCCAGACGAGTGCTGGGCTATTGTTTTGTTTTATGACCATCTCTGCTGGGTTGCCATGGCACCAAGGCCTCTGGCCCCAAAGTCTAATCCTGTCCGGTGTGTCGAAATTCCAGACGTTGGCTGAATCATTCCGGTATCAGAGTCATACTCCCAAATGTTGTCATAGTCTATTTCCTGGTCATCGGGATCTTTGGGTTCAAGGTAACGATCTATAGGGGAACAGAAGAGTCTTTTAGTTATGAACCATGAATCAAGAAAGAACTAATAGAGTAGCACGATGTGAAAAAAAATTACAAAAAAAATCTGTAAAAATTTAGATAACTGTCATAAACTGAACAGCCAGTGTTCAAGGTATAAAAGCAGAATTCAGTCATGTATCAATAAACAGAACCTTGACTGAAATGGATATATACACAACATACGTGTAGGATTGGTGTTGCATCACTGTCAAACCAGTATTTTCAACACCATATTTTTGTCGTTCTCTGCGGCAAACAGGCCACTACTTGCTCACAGCATACGTCGCGTTAAAAGCCAATAGAAATGCAGTAAGTGGTCACTTCGCAAGTCTCTTGTTTTCATTTGTGATACCAGAGAGAGGCCCAGTTGTTTGCTGTCAATCACAGAGCATAAGTACACACACACACACTCCAGCGTTTATAGCTGTTGTGTTCCTTTTCGTTTGTATATTCCCTTCTACATCTGCGGCCCTTAACCTTCTGTCTGCTGGCTCACACACAAGGTTCACTGAATCCAGCGCGGGTCCAGTGTTTAATTTAGGGTGCAGTGAAGTGTGTGCAATGTTCCGTGTCCCTGTTGGTATTTAGGTGGGCAACTTTTCACTTCTGCCGAAATATGATGCTGCAGTGTTATAGCAACCATAACAAAGACTGTTTGCTATTGTTTTTCAATTGAAATATGAACACAGCATCAGTTAAAGTAAATAATGAATCATCAAAAGAAAGCATATAACACAGCACAGACCAACACAGAGCTGTTTATGAGTTCATACCTGGTGAGTAATCATAAGACATCTGAGACGTTTGCATCACAGAGCTGGACTGGAGGTGTTGCTGTTAACAGATGTGAAAATAAAAGAAAATGACTTCCCATGATCAACAATAGCAAACATGATCCTATTCACCTCTTCAAATACACACACACACACACACACACACACGGTGCTACCATTCACCACCGTAGCATGTGGTGTCACCACATTCCAGAAAGCGGCGTGTCCTGGGAGCAGCTCTGAGTTTCTCACCTGATCCTGCACTTTCCCGGGCGCAGCCAGCAGCTTTAGCCTTGATACGGCCTCGGCTCTCTGCTCTGTTGGGCTCTGAGGAGTCTCCATCTTCTGGCCCTGAGACTGTCCCTGCGAACTGGTCAGGACCAGGCTTCTCCTGCAGCGCCTGCCCATGGGAGGGGTGCAGAGCTGGAAGGAAGAGGGTAAGAACTGGGGGCCCGGCTGTTGGTGCTGAAGATGAGTCGTCTCTTGCCAGTTCTCATGCTGCGGGGAGCAGGAAGACATGTGAGGGTGTGGCAGCTGTACACATTGGAGCGTGTGCTCAGAAGCTGGTGTGTGTGTGTGTGTGTGTGTGTGTGTGTGTGCACTGCTTGACATCAGACAACCTGTGCAGGTGCCAAACGAACGTACGGATCCAGTGTCGCTGACCCACTTACCACTGACAGAACCTCATCCAGGGAGTAGATTTCAGGGCTGCAGGGCATATCGTACAGGGGCGACAAGGGCTGTCGGACAGCGCACATGTCCGAGTGGCGCTGCGGGGTGCTCAGGGAGTAACTCAGGGACGTCTGTGGCGTGCTCCAGCTGTTTGACTGATCACAAACAAATCCAGGAGTTAGTCAGTGGCATCAGTTCTTTTAACAATATTTCCACCTGATCTCATCTTTGTCTTAAAAAAACCTGTGAATAATATCCCTTCCCTCTTTTCTTATCTCTGTCTAATGATGTCATTCTCTCTCACAGTCCCATGGGTCACAGAACGCAATCACATAAGCCACACTTACTTTTGGTATTTAGGATCTGATTACAAAGCCAAGTCTGTGGACTAACGCCAGATATGATCTGCAGTTGCTCTGACAGCAACCTGGTCAACTGGAGTTCTCCTGTCTGTATATCAAAGCTTTATAATGGACAGACATATTCATGGCGGGATTCCCCCCAAAAGGTTTGTATTTCACACAAAATAGACAGTAACTCCATCTTGCCTTTCAACTTAAATTCACATTATTAACACGTAGACATCCACACCTCACTCAGGCTGACGCTCTGTGTGTCTATTTTAGTTGCTTGCTCACATGACATGTAAAAGAAGTCAACGGTCTCAAGGGGAAGATTCAGTTATCAACTTAGATGCCTAGTTGAATTATTACTTTGATAAGCGGCGCTTTCTCAGTCCGCTGTGGGCTGGCGCGATGAAGGGCCGAGTAGGGTGTGCTGTAGATCTGAGACAGCGCAGAGCTCTCTGCTGGCTGGAGGTAAGAGCTGCGCTGAGGGGAGGAGTAGCGGAGGGACAGAGGTCGCAGGTCAGGCTTGGTGTGGGAAGACACGCTGTTGGTTCGGCTTCCCAGGCGAGCGGTTTCGGACGAGGAAGGACGGCTGGAGTTGTACTGAAGAGACAATCAGAGCAGTTATTAGACAAGAGCTTTATAACAGAACTATCATCAATTCTCAGCCACGGAATTGGGAAATCAAACGCTGCTGTGCCTTCTGTCGTTGTCAGTTTGTCACCTCCATCAATTTAATTAGAGAAGTGGTTGGAGAGATCAGAGGTCAAACAACAGCAGGTCTTTTGGGCACTGAGTGTTTTACAATTAAAGCTAATGAGATGGGCAGCCGACCCACATAGTCTTTTTCCTGAGGGAGTTAGGTCAGAAGTCCTGATAATGCAGACGACTTCAATAGCTTTTTAAAGTGCGTTAACAAGCAAACTAAATCTGAACTGCTAAATCAGCGTTTTCCAGCATTCAAAGGTTTCAGTGGGAGGACGATTTGAGAGATGTTACGGACTTCATTCGTCGTAGGCACTTATTAGGCATGTTGTTTTTATTAGTTCAAGAACTAGCAGACTCACACAAAGGGGTTCAGAGTATCCTGGAGAAAGAGGATTATCTTCATGAATTGATAACTGAAGGTTGTTGGACCCACGTCCGCTCTGTGACTGGCTGAACTTCAAGGACTCGGAGCGACCTTGGCTGTTCCCGCTCCACCTGTCAAACTGAGAAGTCTTTTGGGAAAACAAGACGACAACACAGAGCGGATAAGTTGTGTTGTACTGATGATTTACTCGTCGTCGTCATTCGTAGGTAGTCATGCTTAATATTAAAGTACAGCAGAGGTTCTTTTCTTTGGACGCACAAATCATGTGGAGACGGCTCATTCGACAGATCATCAGTAGCCATGACTAGTGTAATTGTTTCTGGCCCGTGAAAAGGAAAGAGGGTGGGGCTCACCTCTCTGTGTGTCGGGGTGTAGATGATGTCATACACGGGGGGCGGCGGGCTGAGAACGGGCACGTCAGCAGCTTTGAAATGCTGGATCCAGTCACAGAACTCGGTCCTATCCATACAGGACACCACTATGGGGTTGATCAGCTTCCCTAGGAGTGGGGGGGGGGGGGGGGGGGGGGGGGGGCGGCAGACAAAGACTGTCATTCGGTCCAGTCACTCACTGGAATGTGCTTTAGTCAGATCGCTATTCACCGAGGATCAAACTAACTCATTCATGGGGGGCTGCACTTTGTGACGCTAGCGGATTCGTGGAAAAGTCCACTTAGCATAAAACATGCATAAGAATGTCGACTCATTAAAATCCCTCTGACGTGTTCATTTACACTGGGAGACGCCTCACTGATGCCGGGTGTTTACCTTCGATCATAAAGGTGTTGGGCTTGACGTCTTGGCAGGGTGTGGTCACAGTTATCATGTTGAGTGGAAGTTTCCCCTGTAATCATAGGGATCTTTCAACATAACCGTCATAACATATAGCTTGATAGCTGGATAAACACACAAATCTGATGTGATTTAAAGGGTAAGAGCTGGAGGGGGAAGGGACGTACCTTATAGAAGAGCCCGTCATTTTCCTCTGACAGGATTATCAACGTTGCTGGGTACATCACCAGGAGTCTGTCACTCTGCTCCTGCAGACACAAGACAACAGCTGTGTATCTAATCTCTACTAACATCAGGTACTTGAAATATATTCCAGCAGCTCCAATGACACGCAGATGACACAAAGATACTTTAGCTGAAGCAGAATTCCGCCATTTTTTTTAAATTTAGTGCAACATACGGGGTGCTGCAATCTCCCTTTCTCTTGTTGAGAAAGCAAACAATATGCATATGTGTATGTATGAAAACTCCACTTTTATACTCTAATAACGGTCCTATTGCTTATGTTAAGATCTTATTAAGGTAAAGGTCTATTTCCCAGTAACATCTCCCATCATTCTATTTAGTGGGGCATTTAAAGGTGCGGCACACGCAGCGTTTATGTTTCCTCTCCCTCTCTGAGGGAGTGTCCAGAAAGACAGCTGACATTCCAGCTGTGAGGTGAGTCGAGTCACAGCGTGAGCGGGGCAGATGCCTCTCACACACCCAGTCCCTAAATCTCTCACACTTCAGTGAGGGCTGCCGCCATTTCCCACATAGAATTAATTACAAACATCCCTGCAAGTTGCGGCATGACTACTGTTTGTATTGGCTGGTATGTGAAACTGCATCAGCTTTATTCCAGCGAGCTTCAGACAGTGTTACAGGAGAATAAAGGTGAGAGTCAGGTCTGAAGAACAGGTGCCCTTTGCTCACCCACTCTTCATACGGTGTGGGAGAAATGTGTTGCACAATTCAAAATATACCTGAGTCATCATCATCATCATCATCCTCACTCCCTGATTTGAAATGTAATCATGACTTTCTGTACTGTACATTTCCGTAAACAGTCAAGAGAAGAAATGTGGGCGTTGACGAGCAGTGAGTTATACCTGACAGGGCAGGTGCTGCAGTCGAACTTTGGTGACAAAGACGATGGGGCCCAGGCTGTCCCTCTGAGAGCCCTCCCACTCGTAGATCGGCTCTCTGTTGATGGAGTTCCTCAGCTCCTCTCTCCCTTCAGAAGACTTTTGCTGGTTTACCTGCAGTAGGTGGACAGGGGATAAGTGAAGTCAGCCTCAGTATACTTTTGTTGTTCCAAAAGGGCAGATTTGTTTTACAGCGTAAAAACAGAGTGGGGCGTCCATACTGTAAAATATTAAAACAGAACACATTGATACGGACGAAGACATGTTAAAACGACGTTAGGCACTCTTAAACGAGACTACATGAGATAAACTAGATCTTAAAGACAATTAAAGGAAGGGACAGTAAATACACAATTAAAAATGAAATGTGTTATTTGTTTAAAATAAAGATTGCAGCAGGGATAAAAAAAACATCCCTATAACATTTTGTTCTTTGGACGCACAGTTAACCAGATGGAAGAAGCTGGAATTAAATAAAAAACTGTGTGGGAGTCATCATTTAGAATGGAGTTGGCTATCCTCCGGAACCGTCTGGAACTCTCTATCCTCCTGAACTGTCTGGAAGCTGGCTATCACCTGGAACTGTCTGGAGTTGGCTATCCTCTGGAACTGTCTCCAGAGGATCAAACAGAATCATCAACAAATAGGAAAGCTGCCCCCTACATAATTCTGATTTTAGGAGTCTCCACAACTTGATTAATTTCTGTTATGTTTTCCTTTGTCATAAAACATTTGTGTGCTTCATCATGAGCCCATCTGCACGTGTGGAGGAGTGGGGGTGAGCTTGATGCCGGATGCAGTGTGGTCAGGACCGCTCCCTAGTTTTAAGGCCTGCAGGGAGAGCCAGCAGTGACCTACTTGACTCACCAAATCGACACGCTCACACACATCCTGTTCTCTGAAATGGGACTACTTGCAAACTAATTCCCTGGCTAATCCAGCACCTGAAAGTATAAAACTGATGGTTTAACATGACATCTGCCGCTGTAGTGGCAGACTTACTTTAACTCTGGTGAAATTTTCAGGTAGGATGGCAGTGCCTCCGTTCATCTCAATGTTTTCTTTCAGCAGACCAAACCACAGGTCCATTTCTTCTTGGCTGGCACAATAGACGATGATGGGGTTCAGGCTGACACCTGTGAGGAACATAGGAAAAGCGTCATCATGTGTTCAAACGAATGTCCGCCGTGGTAGTGAATCATTAATGGAGCTCACAACCTGCATCCTGTGGTGTTACGCAACATGTATGATAAATGCTAACACATGCTCCAGACAATGAACCTCATGCAAGGTTTTGCACACAGTCCCACTTGACCTGTTTCATATGGCGTTTCTAAACGAGAGCGGACGTTGTCCTCCCACAAACTGCTAACCCACGAGGAATGAGTGGAGCAGGAGTGAACAGAGCTGGAATCTCCCTCTTTCAGTCCCACACATACCAAAGATAAACAGCAGAGATAGCCTGCTTCACTTCAGCCTCATGGCTTTGTAACTATCCCGGCTGCTTCTTAATAAAAACCCACAGTGGACTCAGGTTTCCTTCATTCTAAGTCTTAATTTATTTGTCTGTGTGTGTGCTTTCCCCTTTTCCAGTTTTCCCACAATTTGCACAGTGAAGTGAAAACTCCTGGGAACACATGAATGAAGGTCTTTAGCTGTACAAAAGGCTTGTTATCCAACTTTCACAGCCTCAGTAATTCATAACACCATATAAAGGTTTCCGGAATTGTACTTTCCATTGTCCATTTCGTGCAGCCTCCTCTTGGTCACTGTCTAACTCACCACTGCTGAATGCTAAAGCTGATTCATACTTTGAGCTCAGAGGAAGGCAAAGGCCTTGAAGAGGAAATCGCTACATCTCTCACTTGACTCACAATTTCGTCACACTTCCTCCACATGCTTCCCGACAATGATACCTCCCAAAAGGTAAATATCAAAACGTTCCAAACACCTGAAACAGTTTACCACAAAACAGCAAGCTGGATCTGGGACATTGCACACATGAAAAAACAGCCCCAAAGTATGTCAACATTATGACTGCAGAGATGTTTCAAATTTGATACAGTTAATGGCAAAAAATACAAATACGGAAACCTTACATCACTGTAGGTGGGAGTAACTTTTACGTACATTTTCATTTGTCTAGAATTACATTACTTACCTAATTACCTTAACAAACCTTACCTTAACCATAACAAAACTATCCAAGACATATAAAAAAAAAACATCAGATCATCCAAATACAACAGTGAATCGGTGCCCAGGTATTGACCTGAGTCTGGAATGTGCCATAGATTATATGCAGTGACACGGCTATGAGCGGTAGCTGGGCTTTCTGCCCCAACAGCTGGGCAGGCTGAACTGCACCTGTTGTCTAACAAGCGAGGCTTTTAGGGCCAGTTCGACCCCCTGACCAAGGGCAAAGGGGCCTAACTCTAGTTAGTCTTAGGGTTGAGTGGAGGTGAAGAGGGTCGTGGCACTTTTGTATCACTGGAATGTGACAACATAGGAAATGCTGCAGCTTGAAAATATGGCATTCATTCATTTCATAGGCAGGAATATTTTTTTTTCTGAGGGTAAGTTAACGTTTTAAAAACCTAAGGTCTAGCTTACCATTTATTTGAAAGGCGAATTCCTGGGGTTTGGGGCGGTTGCAGTTCTGTTGCAGGTTGCAGATGGTGAGTTCTTTCAGAGGAAGAGTCCCCTGCACACAAACCAACACAAAGATCAGTCGTGCTCCTACATTTTCTTTTCAGTGAGCGAAGACTGAGATTCCAGCAAAGACACTGAGATCATCACTCGATGATGTATTCACGTCTGACTTGTCCTCTTTTACGTCATGACTAACACTGCAGACAGGTGCGTGGGTGTCTCTTTATCTATTCCACCTCCAACAGACACATGATTAATGACTGCTCATGCTTTATGAGACAGGTGAGGAAACATAATCATACTTTCTGTTTACCGACCCACTGCCGGTTGACAGGGCGCACATGTCCAAACCTATGATGACATAATACGAAACTGCCTGGAAGCAACCTCAAAAACTATAAAAGAGTCAAAGAGAGTGAGATGTGAAGGAAGGAATGTGATAGTTTATGATATAACTGAAATAACTCACCTGATATGTCAGTCCAGTTGTGTTGTTGGACACAAAATGAAGGTGTGTCTGGAAGAGATCTAGGTAGCAGTCATGGATGTCCTGCAGAGACACAAAGTAAAAGAATTACAGTGGGAACCATATTTGTCTGTTGCTGAGGTCACAGAAATCCAATCTGAAAACAAATTGCTGATGTTGATGATGGGCCACAAATGCTCTGGCTGAGCAGCAAGGATTTTCTTAGAAATGGATGAAGGACCCAAGAAATTGGTGGATGATTACTCTTCTGGACGTTTCTGGAACATTCCTACTGAGCAACAGGATTACTAATATGTCCTGTCTAGCATGAGTATTGAATTTCAGATTTTATCCAAACACTGAATTTAATGACAGTGAGCATTCAATGATCAGGAACGCTTTACTTGTGTGTTTATAATCATCCACGTTGATAAAAATGATGCAGTTTAATTAACTGTTTTCCAACCAAGTCCCCATTGATGAGTCAAAGAGTGACTGAGCTCTGCTGAAGCAGATTACCAGACTGCTAATTAGACATAGTTTGTCCGTGTGACCAATGATTGAAGCGACTGATTGTTGTAGGGGTCAGCTGAGCAGGCAGCTGATGGAATGTGGCCTAAAGTACCAGTGATCCATTTCTAGAAGGCCCGCTAGCTTCTCAAAACTACTACTAATGAAAGCAGAATAACACACACACATTTTAACTGGGCATTGTAGAGTTAACTGGGCATTGTAGAGTTAATCCAACATTTTTCATGAGAATGAGTTTGATGTATAACTAACATCATGTTTATTGCAGAATTAATTGTTGATTTTAATTTGTTTGTTGCATCTACAGAGATTTCTAATGTTCCCAGTATGACATCCTTCAGCAACATGCTTCCTTCCTTAGGGTTTTTTTGTGTGTGTTGTTACACTGTGTTCTTTTCCCATCATGACCTCACTGAACACACTGCTCCTTCAACCATTCTTTACATCCTGCTTTCTGTCAGAGTTGTTGTGTCACAGCCCTGACAAATCACAGTTCCCAACCCGAGGAGCCAGCACGTCCTCTATCTGTCTCCAGCATCAGAGACTAACTCCACCTTGAGGTTTGCTCCCAGAGATGTTTCACAATTGCAATGGAGGCGAGCGTGTCCAAACACAGGCTGCGGTCTACTCGGTGGATTATTCACAGCCATCCACCGTGTCAATGAGTTTCAGTGTGTTCAGTGGGTACAGAGCAACATCCTGGTGCCTTCCACCTGTGTTGTTGGTTTTGACGCACACGTGGTTCAGATGACGGAGTACAATGTCTCATTGTGTTTAAATTCTCACGGAACGCAACGAGAACTGCCTTCATGTTTTAACGTTTCTTCCCTGATATTTCAACATGAGCCATTATATGTTCTTGTATTCACTCACCTGGCAGTGAAGGAAACGAAAACGAACTTTAGAGCTGTGAATCATCCGGCCGTAATTCTTCACGTTGATACTGCTCTTCTTCCAGCCACTAGCCGGGTCGTAGGGGAAGGGAGGATCCCACTGTATGTTCTCAATAGTCTGCAGGTCTTTGGGGGACATTTCCTGCAATGAGGCATGACATGTCAGACATATTATATTATGGGGCGATATCATCTCCGGAGGTTGAGCTGGTCGCCCAACAACCAGAAGGTCGCGTCCCGGGGCACTTCACCCACATTGCCCTGTATGAATGTGAGTGAATGGTTGGTGGTCGGAGAGGCCGTTGGCACGAATCGGCAGCCACGTTTTGGTCAGTTAGCCCCAGGGCTGCTGTGGCTACAGATGTAGTTTACCACCATCACGATATGAACGTGGAGTGAATGAATAATGTATCCACTTTAAAGCATATTTGAGTTGTAGAAAACACACGCTCATAGGAGAACAGTCGTGTTTGGAATGCTGATGATACAGTTCATGTATTACCTTCCGGGGGGTAACAGTGCACAGGATATTGATGATGCTGTTGGACTTTTCCTGTCCCTCTTGGGGATTCTTCTTGCGAAACAGACGACTGCTGCTCAAACGAGAGAGAAACAGTGTTAAGTCTCTATCCAATATTTGCTATGTCGTCCATCAGTTTACTTCCATAGGCATCCACTGTGTACTTCTGTCAGATCAAGAGAAGCGACAACTTTCAAAATTCAACAGCCTGTTCAAATTCACACCGATCTTTATCACACACTCATTTTCCTTCTCGTGTACAAACTGAGTTTTGTCCACTGACGAGTGCAGTTTTCACAGCAGATTATCAACTATTTGTCTCATACATTAACCAGAGGACCTTCCTTCTTCCATCAATGCTAGCCTTTTAAACAAAACAGAACAATCTGGTCTTGTCTTTCTGATAGCGGGGATATGCATTGGAAAATCTGCATTCAATGTTCCCCTTTGTTTTGCATGACCCTCATCTGTTACCATTAGCGTCAAATCCTGGAGAGGAAGCACCCTCGCTGCGATGATAAGTCATGAGGACCTGCTTTTACAATCTCTGTTTGTGGTTTATCTGCTTATCTGAACATGTGTGTGCCAGTGCCCTTAATGCAACAACACAGGGCTTTGTCTGCATGGTGGGAATCAAGCTCTGTCTAATCAGGAAGTCAATCATCAATCACAACGGCTGACGAACATTCAATGATGCTTTCCCACAAAATCATTTTGCAGCTGATTTGCAACAGCAAAAAAAAATTATAGCCATGCACACTGAGGCGATCTGCAGCCGCAACATGAAAGAGGAATGCAGATAATTTCCAGGTGTAACTCACACATTCTCTTGTCACTACTGTGGCATTCAGCCGGTATTGAAACCACATCTCTGTGGGGAATACCTGAGCTGCAGTTGCCACAAAGGGTTTGCAGGGAACACTGAGTGTATTGTTCACATCGAACCATCAATCCAAGTTGGGCGGTATATCACTGTTTTAACCTCAGCCGTTGGGGTTTTGAAAGTCGTGTGTGTGTGTGTGTGTGTGTGTGTGCTACATGGCATGAACGAGAAGCTGAATCAGCAGAGGGCAGGTTGGACGTAATGAGAATCAGATGTGGTGATCCAGCAGAGTGGGCTGGACCTCATGTAACATGCCCAGACATATAATCCCAGAGGATTAAAGAAAATCTGATAGTATCACCCATTAATGCCAGATCCTCTTTTCACCTTTAACCCATCAGGTTAAATCATGATAACATACCTCAGGTAGCACAAAGCAGATAACAGTGATAACTGCCACATGTGATTAAGATGATAAATGAGGTCAGGTTTTGATTTTGCAAGGTAACCACAATCATTGACAGCTGGCAGATCATCTTCACCGAGGCAGAGGAGGCAAATTAGTAACTGGATCATTGACACCAGTGGCACCACTGAGGCACGACTCAAGGTATCCTGTGTACCACACATAAAATTCTCAGCCTGTGTTTAAACCCACTTCTCAAAGCCTGAGAAATACCAAGAATTCCTTCCAGCTGAAACACAGAGTCTAAAATAACAAACAGCATGACATGTGACATGTGAAGAGTGAAGGCAAGTACAGGAAAGGAATATCTGGACAAGTTGGATTACCTGTTTCTGCGAATGAAACTTTTGCTGGAGAATCTGAAGTTGTGCTGGGGGACACATGACATGCTGGTCCCCATGCTGCTCTGCTGGTGGGGTAGACCAACTGTAGACTGGGATGGGATGGGTGCTGTAATCCAGGAAGACGGGCGCACTTGGCTGCGGTCAGACTTATACTGAGGGAGTAGCAGCCAGGGTGAGGGCTGTAGTC